>PVIA01004541.1:0-127500 GCA_004024845.1 Tonatia bakeri
CAGTCAACACAATAATAGCCATCCGATGTGAATAAATCAAAATTATACCAAATTGTCAGACCGGCAAAATATATATTTTTGTTGTGCTGTAGAATTTTAGTGATTGGTTTATGTGTGCCATAGGTGAAAATGGTTGAAAATCATTACTCTATCTCTGAACCAAATATTGGCCTCAGTCTCCCCATCAAGGAATTGAATCCAGGCTCAAATCTTAAAATCAATACTGCAGAATGAAAGGGTTGCCTTAATTCTATCACTGGGAGTGAGAACTGAGAACCTAAGAGATTTTATCGGAGTCTCCCATTTCCGAGATAGGAAAACTGAGGCCGGAACGCACAGGACGAGCGCAGCAAGGACACTTGCACCCAAGTCTTCCGTCCCCAAGTGTGTGCACTTCCTGGCTTCGTGGCCTTGACCTCCGTGCCCCTCTTCCTTGCCGTCCACAGGGAAAGGCTGCGGCGGCGATGGCGGCGGACGTCGAGGGGGACGTGTACGTGCTGGTGGAGCACCCCTTCGAGTACACCGGCAAGGACGGGGGCCGCGTCGCCATCCAACCCAACGAGCGCTACAAGCTGCTGCGCCGCAGCACGGAGCACTGGTGGCACGTGCGGCGCGAGCCCGACGGACGCCCCTTCTACCTGCCCGCGCAGTAC
The DNA here is from genome assembly GCA_004024845.1 of Tonatia bakeri. Taxonomy (NCBI): domain Eukaryota; kingdom Metazoa; phylum Chordata; class Mammalia; order Chiroptera; family Phyllostomidae; genus Tonatia; species Tonatia bakeri. The sequence goes on from PVIA01004541.1 coordinate 654, forward strand.
GTGCGCGAGCTGCCAGCGATCGGCGACCCTGCCACCGGCCCGGCGCCGCCCGCGTCCCACCCAGGCCCCGCAGCCCCGGCAGCCCCGGAACCGCTGGCTTATGACTACCGCTTCGTGAGCACGCCGGTGCCCGCAGCCCGCGACGGCGTGCCCGCCGAGCCCCGGGGCCGTGCGGGCTCCCTGTGCGGCCCTGCGCAGCGTGGCGCCGGGACCCAGCGCAGGAGCCTGGCGCCCGGCCAGCCCACCTGCCTGTACACGCGGCCCGCGGCGCGCGTGCGGCCCGCGCAGTCCCTGGACGACCTGGCGCGTGCCGGCGCCGCGCCCCCTGCCGGCCTGCTCGGGAGCGCCGGCCGCTTCAAGGCCTGCAGCGTGGCGGGCTCCTGGGTGTGCCCGCGCCCCCTGGCGCGCAGCGACTCTGAGAACTTGTACGAGGCCATCGACGATGTGCGCGCGCCGCCGCAGGAGGAGCGCCCGGAGCAGGTTGGTCGCGGGGAGCCCGGGTCAGGAGGTGGGGGGCAGCGCACGGGAGGGGGCTGCGCCAGCTCTGAGCCGGTGCTCGAGGAGACCCACGTGGCTTAGCGTCGGGCCAGACGGGTAGCAACGGGGTCCGCCGGCTTTGGCTGAGCTCCCTCACACCGAGCCTCGCTTTCCTCAACCACGAAACGAGGGGTACAGGCTCACAATCTCTTATCTGAAATTCCAAAATCCCCCAAAAGTCCCCAGAAGCCCAAAGGTATCTCCATGACAAAACTGATGGCAAAATTTGACTTGAACCCATGGGAGAGCATTGGTGGTCTTTATTTATTCCATTTGGTGTGAGTGTTCAGGGTTTGCTACAGATGAACTTGATTATAGGGCGCCGACCCAGGCAGGCCTTGCTGGGAGCGTCCCGCCACCCTGCGTGCTCCGTGTTGTCGTTCTAAAATCCGCACTATTCCCAAACGCAGCTGGCATGGAATAGCGGGTTGCGGACTTGCAGCCGGGGCTCCATGCATCGCCTTCCTCGCAGGAGCTTGCAGGCCAGGGGGTGTCGGACGAGATAATGGATATGGAAGTCAGGGGTCTGCTTCCCTTTTTGGTTGCCTCTACCATTTCAGTTCCCTCTTTAAAAAACAAACAAATAAAAACTTGATACTGACGGGCTTGTTTCAGAAAGAAGTCCAGTCATAGTGGGGTTTTCTCTCCCCCCTCCGCGTCAGAATCCAGTTATGTTCATTTGGGAACTCGAAAACAGCACGTTTTAAAAACTCTTACATCCCTCACAGTTGTGCTGGTGGCACTGGCATCTTGAACTTGGGGACTCTTGCAGGGAGGGGAGCGGAGGGGAGTACACAGACATCTGCCACCAGCTGTGTGGCGATGGTCCATTCGCTTCCTCTCTCGGGGTCTCAGTTTTCCCTTGAGCCCAGAGAGGGGCGGGGAAGAGATGGCTGGATGAACCCTGAAGCTTGTGAGGCTATGGTTTCTTTCTTTGTATTTGGTGTCATTTCAATAAACATTGATCCCTCCGAGTGCCAGGACTGAGTCTGGGACGCCCAGAGGAAGGAGGCACCGTCCGCGCGCCCCGGGGCCTTCCTTCCACCCATCTGGCTGCAGCGCCCCAAGCTCAGGAGTGAGGCTGCAGAAATTCTAATTTGACTCTGCTGAGTCACCGGTCAGCGAGTCATCATCCCTCAGCCCCAGTGTCGTCGTGTGTAAACGTAGAATACCTAAGGATTAAGGCTGTTGACAGCCTTCTACGTCGCGAGGCGTGGACGCACCTGGCACGTAGTGGGCGGTCCGCCAAGAGTGGCTGGGGTCCCACTTAGCATCCTTTCCTCTAGGTCTGCGCCGCCTTCGCCCCGCTTTCTGCAAGGGGCAGCCCGCCCCCTTGTGGCCAGTTTGCGAAACCGCACCTGGCGGGTGGGGACCGGGCTGCGGGATGCGAGTGGGGGTGGGGGAAGGAGGGTCCTGGTGCCCGCGCCCTTGACGCGCTCCAGACAGCTTCTCTGGGATAGATAGACGAATGCCAGCGCTTTTTCTCCCGGCGCCGCTCCGTTTTCTGGGCAGACTCCTGGCGGCGCCCTCCTGAGTCTCCACGTTCTCTGCCCTGCTGATGGTGGGACATCCATTTCTCTGAGTTGCGCCCTTCGAGGTGGAGGACTCCCTGCCCCTCTGAACCCCCGCGTCCCGCCCAGAGCGTGTGCGGGAGTGTGTTGTTGACTAGGGATGAGGAGCCGCCGAGCTCCCTTCCCTGTGAGTCGGAACTCTGCCCACCCCAGCGCCCAGGACCAGGGTGGAAGAAGGAGGGGGAGAAGACCCCAAATCCGGCTACCTCCTGAGAAATCGCCCCAGCAGCCACAGTCACTGTGGGGCGGTGTCTCTGCCCCTCCTTCCGCAGGCTCCCGGCAGCCTCAGTGGTATGTTGAGGGAGGGTAGGGGTGAGCACCTGCCAGAGACCCGGGTATCTGCAAAGAGGCTCTGCCTGGTCCCACTTCTGGCCCTAGTTCGCTGTGTGACCTCAGCACGTGGCTCAGCATCTCTGGTTCCGTTTCCTCCTCGAGTGGTGGGTGTCAGTCACACTCCCTGTGGCTGCACAACCCGTCCCCAGCAAAGGCCAGGGGTGGGGAGTTTGTTTTTCCCCTGGGAAGGAAATTCCACTCTGCCCTCAGTTGTTCAAGGCAGCATTTAAAGAAGGGATTTCCTGAAACGTGAGCCTGCCTGTTTTCTTTCTTTCTAAGATATTTACTTACTTACTTACTTACTTACTTACTTACTTACTTACTTTTAGAGAGAAGGAAGAGAGGGAGAAAGAGAGGGAGAGAAATGTGGATAGGTCACCTCTTGTTCAGTTGCTTCTTGCCTGCTCCCCCACTGGGGACCACACCTGCCAGCCAGGCAAGTGCCCTGACCAGGAATCAAACCATGACCTTTCGTTTTGTGGGACAAGGCCCATCCAGCTGAGCCAAACTGGTCAGGGCAAGCCTGCCCGTTTTCTTCCTGGAGGAGACAGGAGAAGCAGGTTCTCTCCTTTCCCTTCATTCGCTTGTTCACTGATCGTGAACTGACTGAACACCTGCCAAACACCAGGTGAGCCTTTACATCTAAAGGTGACTGAGGCATAGCCCCAGCCGGGGCCAGGGGGGCCCACCAACCAGGACAGGAGGATGTCAGGAAGGGACAGATGCCTCAGTCTGGCATGGCACAGGCCATCTGTGATCCAGCCAAGCTCAAGTGCGTGGGCAGAGGTGGAGGTGTGAGAGGTGGCACCTCTGGGTGGGCCTTACAACAACCTCCCCCAACCCTGTGCAGCTGGGGTCAGGAATGGAGCTCAGATGGGGAATGGGGAGTGCCTGGCCAGGAGTTTGGGCTTTATCCTGAAGCCCTGGGAAGGCTCTCGGCAGAAAAGGGAGAGGGGCAGAGAAAAGACCCGTGTCGCAGGGCCTTTGAGAATGGAGGAGGACCTTCGTGGTCTCCTGGATGCTTTGTGATGACTAGAGATTTAGGAGGTAGACTCAGCAGGAGGTAGCTCCCAGGCTGAGGAGGGTGTGAGGGAAATCAAGATGGGCTCCAGTCTCCCGGCTGACATACTGTGGGGGGCACAGGAGGGTGATGGGGAAGAGCGGCGTGGGCAGTGAGGCTGAACCAACCACTCTGGCCCTGCTGAGCTGGGCCAGGAGACAGCTGGCTAGCCGAGGGAAGGCATTCAGTGTGTGATGGTGAAGCCAAGGGTGTGGAGATGGTGTGGACAGGGGAGCAGGGGTGCCTGGGACAGCAGCCCTGGGACCACCACTTTGGGCGACAAAGGGAGGAGAGAGGGGCCTGAGAGGAAGAAACCGTCAAGGAACGAGGAGGAAAACCAGGAGAGTGCCAGCCCAGAAGCTGAGCCCGAAGAAAGGGGAAGTTAGATAAAAGCCATTAAACGTTTATCGGAAGAGGCCACCAGAAGTTAGTGGCCTCCTTATCAGGAACTAGTCACGGGAGTTGCAGCAGGCGAAGAGGCTGAGGAGTGAAGGTGAGGACGTGCACTGGGAGTGTGGATGACTCTCAGAAGCTTGGCGGGGAGAGGAGAGACGCTGCGCGGCCGGAGGCAGGCGGCGGTCAGTGGTGGAGACCCCCCCCAACCTAAGAGAATGGGCAGGAGCTGGGGGGGGGGCTGAGGGTGGTGGGGAGGTAGTGGATGACATGGGTCCCGGGAGAAAGGAGTGACGCAGGGCCCCCAGCGGAGGGGGAGGAAGGACAAGTGTGTTAAGAGGAGGTGACACAGGGTTGTTGTAGAGGGTGGGAGTCAGCGTCCAGTCGATGGACCCCTGAGCAAGGAATGAGGGTGGTGTGGAGGGCGGGACAGTTGTCAGAGGCAGGGATCTCCCCCCCACCCCGCCTCCAGAAGAGAGGAGGCACGGCAGTAGACAGCATTGGACGGTCTCGGCTAGCACATGACAAACCCCTGGCGTGTGCTGGTCACCATGCTGGACACTGGGGACACAAAGCAAGGTGAGATGCCACGTGGTCCTGCGGGCTCTCAATCAAAGGCTCCTCCGCCCAGCAGCTCGGAAGGCAGGCACAGGTGCCCCTCTTCGCCCCAGTACAAATGGAAGTTCAGAGAGGTTCCATGACTGGCTGGAAGTCACACAGCCAGGAGGTGGCAGCACTCAGGGCAGTGTCAGCCCTCCTGACCCCAAACCCCACTCTGGCCACCAGGCTCTGTCTCAGCAGGCGGCCTTTGGGACTGGCCACCCTGTTCCCCTCGGCAAGGACAGTACAAGCCGTGGGCGGAGAGGTGTTCCGTTTTCTGAATGTTCTGTGCGTGCGTGCCCAGCCCTGTCATGAGCATGGGCTGCAGGGAAAGGGGCATGCATTCTAAATCCTCACCTCGCTTTCTGCACCTGAGGGGATTGGAGGAGAGTGAGAGGTCCCAGGAGAGGGCAGGAACCCCTGCTTCTGAGGAGGGAGAGGCGGAGGACAGGGCAGGTGAGCCTGAGCATGCTGCCCCTTCCCCCCACCCCCGCCCCCCTGCAAGGAGGTGCTCCAGGAGCCCAGGGAAACCTGGGGAGGAGGGGGCCTGAGACTCCTCCTCTGTGGCTCGGGGCTCAGCCCTGGCCAAGGGGCCCTCCTGACTGGGGCATTTCAGGGTGAGGTCACCGTCCCCGCCCAGGCCTGCCATCTGGACTGTCGCCCGCCCCTGCTGCCTGGGCATTGGCCACAGGGAGGAAAGAGTTACAGCCCCGGCCTCCTAGGCGTCTTATGCAAGCAGCCCAGGAGGCACTCACCTGAGGAGGCGGCCTGGACTGGAAGGAGCCCCAGGCCCTGGCTTCTGTCTCCTCTGCCAGGAACTGTAAGTGACCCTTCACCTTCAAGTGGAGTTGGGACCCTGGGGGAGAGGGCAGTTTCCCCACTCTCTCCCCTCCCTCCCCTGCCCCAGGCTAAAACCCACCCAGTGACTTCCTGGGAGCCACCCAGCCCTCCCCTCTGGGTCCCAGGCCTAGCATCCATCCCCTCCCTGGAGCAAACTCTCCAGGCAGCCCGGGCAGCCCTTGAAACAAAAGAACTGGCCTTGGACAGATCCACCTGGATCCCCCTTTGGAGGCAGCCAGGCAGCCTTCGTTTAAGAAAAGGGTGCTAGCAAGAGCAGGGAGCTGAGTCCAAGAGGAGGGTCCAGTGAGTCCCCTTGTCTGTACCACTCCCCTCAACGGCTCTCTCCACCCAGGGCAGCCCACCTCCAGGGCCGCCAACCTGGGGCGGCCCAACTGGTTTGTTCACACTGGCCTGACCATTTCCCCCGTGACTCACTGGCAGCCCCAGGCTGACCCCAGATCCCCACTGCCCAGCCTGTGTCCTGGCTCCTGAAAGAGCAGGTGGTTGGGGAGTCCCCTCCCATCCTCACCCCACATTCCTGGCCACGAAGAGCCCTCCCCACCCACAGCTCACAAAGCAAGAAAGAACCACCTCTCACCCTGCAGACTGAGGGCAGCCCCTGGGTGCTCTGGGGGGTCTCCCCCACGCCTGAGCCACACTTCACCTTCTCAGCCTCTGGTTCCCTGCGGGTCCCAGCCTCCTGAGACTGCGCCCAGTCCAAGTCCACCTGCCTCCCCCCTTCCTTCCTGAGCCCCGGCAGCTGCCCCAGCCTAAGATCTATCTCCACTGCCCTTCCTGGATCTGAGACCAGCACTGGGAGGGCCGGGCAGCCGGCACTGACCAGCAGCCCTGATGGCTGGTCAGGGCCCGGTCCCGGGGCCCGAAGGAGGCCGTCATCACGACTGGGGTAGCTGGTGGTCAGATGTGGTCAGGGCCCCACAGTGAAGTCTGGGGAACAAGGGGACGGTTGATGTTGGTTGGTGTACAGAGAAATGAGGCCACCAAGGCTGGGTCCCAGGGACATCCTGCTAAAATTTGGAGACTGTTTCCAAATTGAGAAAGGACTGTGGGGTTGAGGGGATTTCCAGAGCGGCTGCCGAGGCGTGGTGAGGCCTGCGAGCCACTTCTGTTCAGGCCGGGCTCTGGGATCCTGTGGGTGCTGGTCCGCCAGGAGGCATGCAGGGGAGCAGGGTCAGGGGCCCCTGTCCAGCGCTCCGTGTCTGTCTGGGGGACTTCGGCCCAGGAGATGCTCCCAGCCATCACCCTTCCTCCTCTGCACACGTGGAGGGCTCCTGGCCTTGTCTGAATTTGTAAATAGCTATTGCCTCTGCAAAAATAGTGTAATCCCATTACAAATATTTGGCTAGTGGGGGGAAATTTTAGTCTAATGACTGTTAGCATTTTGGGTTTTTGGGTTTTTTCTGTTCTGCTTTCCCATGTGTGGGGAGTTTTACAGATATAAGGACATGGTGGCATGCCCATAATTGTGCCGTAATTTTTCGCTCACCGTCGTCACTGGTTCGATACAATGGCAGGCGCTGTCCTGGGCGCTGGGAGGCAATAAAGAATAAGGCATGGCCCCTGCCCTCGGGGAGCTCTCTGTCCAGGAGGAGGGACTGGCAAGCAAACCAACAGTTACGATCTGGGCTGGGTTTTGCCTCTACAAAGTACTGCGTGTGCGTGGGGGGTGGGGGGCTGGGGAGGAGCACACCCCCCAGGATCTCACTAGCCAAAGGGAAGCCTGAGGTCGCCCCCTGGCCAGGGCCGTGAGGTCAGAGGTGAGTGCAGCCCCCTCTGCGGAACCCTCTGGACCTGGTGCTTTTTCAGCGGCAGACATTTTTTTCTCGTCGACAGGAATGGATGTTTTCAAGTCTTCCGCCAGCTCTCCCAATAATTTCCTCCGTTTCGTATTTTACTAGGAAAGCACTCATGTTTTTGTTTTGGATTTATGAAATCTCCCCTTTTATATTCATAGATTTCTTTTGACCAGATTAACAATTTTCCTAAGTTTTTCATTCACATGAAAATGTTTGTATTTTCTAGTTAAGCTTCCACATGGATCAAATGTAGTTTATGGGTTGTATTATCTCAAACTTGCGTTTCCTTTGTGGACTTATTATCTTTTTGCCCTTGTTCTGTTCCGATAGAGGTTTATTAAATCTCCCACTCGAATTTTCTCTAATGTTTTTCGTGTGCTTTTTCATAGCTTTTGTTCCTTAAATTTAACTGTGATGCCGTTGGGAGCACACAGATTTTGACTGTTCTGTCATCACGAATTGCGCCTTTCGTCACTAACGTGAAATTCAGTCTTTCTGTTGTTAATATGGTGGCTGCTCTTGCTTTTTATTTTCTTTCTCTCTTTTTTTTTTTTCATTTCTGGTATCTCTCAGTATCCTTTTATTTTTCACCATTATCACTTTTTTTAGAAATTTTATTTTTATTTTTTTAAGATTTTATTTATTTATTTTTAGAGAGGGAAGGGAGGGAGAAAGAGAGAGAGAGAGAGAAACATCAATGTGCGGTCACTGGGGGCCATGGCCTGCAACCCAGGCATGTGCCCTGACTGGGAATCGAACCTGCGCAGCCTACGCTCAATCCACTGAGCTACGCCAGCCAGGGCCATTATCACTTTTTTTAAAGTGTATTTTTTATGTGCAGGGTCTTGTTTGATCTGTCCGCATTTGGTTCAGCAACTGATACACTGTACGTGATCTGTAGTTTTCCTTCTTCCTCCTGAGGGGTTGCTGTGGCTTCTCTGCTTCTCGCCCTGTTGGTCTTGTCGTCCTGCTACACTTTCCATTCCATTCGTGGCTTCTGCTTTTCCCTGGGCATCCTCAGGAAGCAAATTCGGTAGGATGTGTGGAGATGGGGATTCTTTTTCTCAGCACTCCCGTCTGAACGTCACAAAACCTGTCAGCCTATAGACTCAGGTCTTCTTTTCAGTTTAGAGAAATCCCTTTGTTGCGTGATTATGGTATTTATTTATTTGTTTATTTGTTTATTTATTTATTTATAGAGGGAAGAGAAGGAGGAGAGGGAGAGAAATATGTGTGTGGATTGGCTGCTTCTTGCATGCCCCCAATTGGGGACCTGGCTGGTGAGCCAGGCATGCGCCCTGACTGGGAATCGAACCAGTGACCTTTTGGTTCACAGGCAGGCATTCAATCCACTGAGCCACACCAGCCAGGGCTGATTATTTTTTCTTTCCATCTTTTTAATTGTTTGCATGTTCATTCTCCTGACTGGATCCTCCCAGTTTCTTATTTTTTCCCTCTTTATTTTCTTCTCTACGTACTTTTGCCCCAAGGCCTAAGATATTTCTTCTGCTTGGTCTTCCAGGGCACAGATTTGAGCCTCAAGAGTGCCCAGCTTTCCCTTCCATTAGGAGGATGTGATACATTTTAAGTTCTAAAGCGCTGTATTTTGCTGTGTATAATGCATTCCCATGTATGATAATACGCCCAAATTTTTGGCTCAAACTTTCAGGAAGAAAATCTTTCATTTTAATTTTTTAACTCAATTTTTACTTATTTATACTTAGAAACAAAACTGGGTATCGTATTCCAGGGTATTATATTGCATACAGATATTGCTTTTTAGAGTTACACTTTGAATGCATAAGCATAAATAGAAGAATTAAAAACACTTATGTAGATACGGAATTAGTACTACCCATGTATAATGTGCGCCCTTACTCTTCCCTCAGAAATTTGGGCAAAAAAGTGCACATTATACAGGGCGAAACACTGTAGTCCTTTTTTCCCCTTTGGTACTTTGCTTGAATCTTCTTATGAGTTCTTATCTTTTGTTCAAGGTGTAGTTGCATTTTCCATCCTCTCTCTCCTGCTAATAGTCTCAAATCTTGTCAAACTATATACTTAACACAGCTTTTAAAAATCAAAGCAATCTCCTAAAATACGTAGCAAACATTCTCACACACTCCCCTGCTTCCATGCCCGGTTCTCCATCAGCTCCAGAGTCACCGCTTTTGCTAACTCTTTCTCTGTTCTTCCAGGTTTTCTCTGCACAGATACAAACTAGTGTGAGTGTGTGTTTGGTTACTTGATTTTCTGATTGTCTTACACAAAGGTAGTGGGCACGGCCCTACATTTCGTTCGCCTTTTGCCTTTTGGGATTAACGATGTAGCTTGGGGACGGTACACAGAGTGTATCTGTCTCCTCCCTGATAGCCACGAGGTTTTCCACTGTTGGGACGCGCCACGCTTCACTGGACACGGCTGCGGCGCCCGAACCCTTGGTTTGCATGCAGTCTTCGCCTCTGACGAATAATGCTGAAAATGTATTATCTCCAGGTCACTTGAATATGTGTTTTCTTATATTTAAGGACTTCTTCTGCAAATGATCCGTTCATATCCTTTGCCTATTTTTCTATTGAGTTGTCAGTCTTTTCCTTACCATTTTCTTTAGGAAGCGTGTCTGTGCGGGCGAAAATGCCCCTTTGTCTATGACATGAGTTGTGATCCCCCTGCCGAGTTTGTCATCTGACATTGCTAACAGTATGTTTTAGCCACACTCGTTCTCCTAAAATAATGTGTATAATGGAATGTGTGAACCACTTATTTCGTGGTTTTTAGATTTTGAGCCATAGTTATAAAGTCCTTTTTTTTAAATATAGGATTTTCCTCATGTTTCCTTCTTTGAGTATTTTTATGGCTTCACTTTCTGAATCTAACTCTTCAGTCCTTTGTTGGGGGTGCGGTAGAGCTGAGTGGGCAGAGTGAGACGTAGACCCACTTTTAATGATTTTTTTTTCCGGGACAGCCACCCAGCTGTCCCATCAGCTCTTATGGACAAGTTCCTCTTTCTGCCATGATCAGTGATGGCATCTCCAGCCTGTCCCGGGCCCCAGCCTGATCGGGGTCTGACAGCAGTGGCTGGTTTGGTGATTCTGTTCGTCTCCCTCAGCCCCCGGGCTGCCGGAAGAGCGGGCGTTGCCTGTGTCTGCTCACGGGGACGGGGGTTGAGGTGTTGGAGCTCTCACCTGGGGAGGGGTCTGGAGCAGAGAAGGGGTGATGGCCCCCCCCTCCTCCAGGCCCTGCAGTCTGAGACGCCAGCAGGGATTCCGCCTATGTCCACCTCCTTGGTGTCCCCAGCCCGAAGGGTAGAGAGTGTGCAGCCTGCTGCCTGGCTCCCCATCCACACCCAGGGGAAGGTGGTCTGGTCCAAGGGGTACGCTGCCTTCCCCCTGAAGTCCCACGGCGGACTGGTCTGCCCTAGGGTCTTCCAGATCTCGGACACTCTGACCTCTCCAGCCAGGCCTGCCCACCGTGCTTGACTTGGGCAGCAGAGCATAGCAGCTGGGAGGCGAGGAGAGGAGAAACGGGGCATACTGAAGCTGCCATATTCCTGGAACTCCTGGCCCCGTCTGTGAAAGGGAGAGAAAGTGCTTTGTCTGTGACAGATGGGGGGTGGGTAGGGGCGGACTGGGCAGGCCAGTCTGTCCCAGAAAAGAAATAATGAATGCCTCGTAGAGTAGTAACACTGAGGGTATGCAATAATTGCCAAAAAAAAAAAAAAGTTTAAGGGTTTTTTCTCTTATTTTTTTATTATGAAAATACTCAAACATACAAAAGAGCAAGAAGAATATTAAAATGACTATAACTATACCTATTACTTATATTTTACAATTACTATTTACCACGTTTGTCTTTTTTTCCCTAGGAAATAATAAATTCCAGACCTCATCATATTTCATTCCTAAAAACTTCAGCGTGCATTTCTTTTTTTCTTTTTAAGCTTTTATTTCTTTTCAGAAAGAGGAGGAGGGAGGGTGAAAGAGAGGGAGAGAAACATCGATGTGTGAAACATGGATTGGCTGCCTCGCCCCCAACTGGGAACCTGGCCCGCAGCCCAGGCATGTGCACTGACTGGGACTTGAACCGGTGACCCTTTGGTTTGCAGCCCATGCTCAATCCACTGAGCCACACCAGCCAGGGCAGTGTTCATTTCTTTAAAATGACACTTTTCCCCACAGCCACAATGCCATTATTACATCTAACAAAATGAACATTAACTCCTTGCTAAGATTCAGGCCGTAGTCAGATTCCCTCGCTTGCCCTAAAACAAGCCCCTCACCGCTGGTTCGTCTGATCCGGGGCCGGTATAGGGCCACACGGTGCATTCCTTTGCCTCTCAGATCTCGCCGGACGGCCCCTCCCTTTCCTGCTGCCCTGACAGTGGCTGGGGAAACAGCCCGGGCTGGCCCGCTGCAGAAACGTCTGTTTTGGAGTGGAATGTTTGCTTCCTCGTGGCAGTGTGCCCACGTTCCTCCAACCCTTGTCACCTGGGGACCGGTGTGTCAGAGAGGCTGGGGCAGGTCATGTCACCGGGGCTCAGGGGCCCGTGATCCAAGGACGACTCCGGGTCTCTCTGTTCGAACCACAGAGGGGGTGCCAGGATGGGGAAAAGCAGGGTGGGCGAACAGACTCAGTCTGAGACAGCTTTTCAGTGCGGCGCTGACGTCGGGCGGGCTGTTGGATTCTGGAACCTGGAGGTGAGGTTGAGAGTCATTAACCTAATGGGGTCGGTTGGGCTTTCCCAGGGCGGTGGAGTGAGAAGCAAAGATGAGAGATGCCAGCCATCGGGGAGGTGGCCGAGGAGGCGCCCAGGGCCCGGAGAGCGGGGGAGCAGCAGACAGAGGAAGAGAAAGCCGGCCGAGGAAGGGGCCGTGTCTGAGGCTGTGTGGGAGGGAGAGGATCATGAGCACAAGGACCAGAGAGGAGTCAGGCCGCACAAGGACCAAATTTGGCGTCGAGGAAGTTGTGGCAGACCAGAGCAGCCGGCTGGGGGTTTGAGTGGACGACGAGACGGGGGAGCACACACGCTCCTTCCAGAAGTCGGGTTTGAAAAGGAGGAAGGGAAAGCTGGGTCCCGGGCACACTTTCTCTTCTCCAGATGGAGGGACCTTGCGTTTGTTGCAATGCCAAAGGGACGGACCGGAGGTGAGGCAGCTTCTGAGCAAGCGAGAGGCGATGAGGTGCCCCAGGCCCAGGAGGTGGGCTGGGACAGGAGGACCCCGGGCCCTCCGTGAGGGGAGGGAGGGGACACGGCGGGGGGTGTGGGTGCAGATATGTTTGAAGGAGTGGGCAGAAGGTGACCGCCACTGTCACATCCTCCCACCCCCTGAGGCTGGCTCAGAACCACAGCCTCTGCTGGCAGGCAGCTTCCTTGACTGGTCATTTCTGACTCCTCCTGGCCCAGCAGCAGGAGGCTCCCTGTGTCTGCTGCCTTACTCAGAGCAGCGGGGCCTTGAACGGGCTCCACCCCAGGGTCCACCCACCCTGGAGGAGCAGGCCGAACAGGCAGCCCCATGAAGTCACCGAAAGGCTGCAGCTCGATCAAGGGCGCCAAAACCCAAAGCCAGGAAAGCAGAAGTGCAGCCGGCCTGGCCCTCCTCCCCAAGTCCTCCCAGTGGGTGTGGGAACTCAGGCGCCTGCTAGGTCAGCTCGTTCACAGAAACCAGCCCCGTGAGGGAGGAGAGAATGACAGCCCATTGTGTGGACAGAGAGACCGAGGCCAGGAGCTGCAAGAGGGTGTCCAGAGAGAAGCTGAGGCAGTGTATGCAAGAAGCCAGGTCTCTGGACTCTTGCTCCATCCTTTTTTCCTTTTAATTGAATAAAGCTTCTGCCGTAACCCCCCAAAAAGGCTCACCACAGGCCATTGTGTTTGGAATCCCATGCTTCGCCTATGATAAGATCACCCTGAGCCATCTGGGCCTTGACACAGGGCTGGAGTCCAGGGACATCAGGCTCCCAGGCTTGTGTGGCTCCCCTAGTATTCTGAGGCTTGAGGATCCAGGTCCTGCGGGTGACCCCCAGCCTCCCCACTGCACGTAGGTGGACGTGTCGCTAGAGCTGGGGTGGATACGCAGGGAGGCCTGGACTCTGCTCAGGGGAGGGGCGGGGGCCCGATCAGATCTGTGTGCTCACTGAGCTCCTGGAGGCAAAGATCTCACTCTCCCTCATCCTGGCCCAGCCCGGATGGTGCCCAGCAGGCTGAGTCAGCCAAGGAGGTCCGGTCCCCTCCCCAGGTCCCTGAGCTAGGCCCCAGGCTGCAGGCGAGGGTTCAAGTAGGTATTTCTTTTGCCTCTGGGCCCAGAGAGCTGGAAGGATTGTTTGGCTGCACCTGAAAACCCCTGTGAGGGTTTTGAGAGAGGGTTGAGGACAGAGGGCTAGAGAGATGGGTGACATACAGCAGGCTTGTCCTGTCCCCTCCCCCACCATGTGTGTCTCAAGACCTGAGGGTGTAGTTGAGGGAAGAGGACCCCACTGGGGAGCCACTGTGGTCACTACCTGCTCTCGCTGGGGTAGGGGAAGCCGGCGCAGGAGACCCGAGGAACCGACCTCGGTGACCAAGAGCAAGCAGAGCTGTGTGGTTTGGGCCCAGTCCCTGTAGCGTGGGGCCCAGAGCGCACTCACTGGGAGGCCCCGGGGCGCACGCGTAGTCCCAGCCCCCCACGCTGTCACTCCTGGTCCCTGCTTCCCAATTCCACCCGCAGGGCGGAGCTGAAGGCCTTGGTCCCCACACCTGCCCTGGTCTCTCCCCTCACCAACCCCAGTCCCTCCCTGGTGGCTCAGAGTTTCTGGCTGTGCCAGAATTCACAGCTGTTCCCGAGTCCTGGGCTTGGCTCCCTCAGTCTTGTTGATCTGTTGTGTGTGTGTGTGTGTGTGTGTGTTCCCTGGCCCTCAGGGTGGGGCAGTGTGGTGTGTTATGTGTGTGAAAACCTCAGTGGAAGGGATTAGTCTGCCTCTGGGGTTCTGGAGTTCAGAGTCGGGGCACAGGAGACCGTAGGGGAGGTTTTTTCCCTTTTTTAAAGATTTTATTTATTTATTTTTTAGAGAGAAGTGAAGGGAGGGAGAACGAGAGGGTGAGAAGCATCAGTGTGTGAGAGAAATATTGATCGATGGCTTCTCACACACCCCGACTGGGCCCCTGGCCCCACAACCCAAGCAGGTGCCCTGACTGGGAATCGAACCCGTGACTGTAGGGCAGAGCAGAGCATAGACCCCAAACTTGCTCTGGTGTGGTCCCCCAAGTGACCCACATCCCAAATCCATGCCTGGTTTACTTGGGTGTCCCTGCCCTGAGCCCATACTGGGTGCAGGTGAGGAAAGGCCTGGGGCACATGGGCGGGGGGGAAGGTGACTGGAGCGGGAGAATAAGAGGTGAGAAGTCTGGGATCCCGCGGGGGGGGGGTCAGAGCCTAAACTGGGAGCTGGGCCACCCGGGTGGGGAGCCCCCAGGCTGGCAGGTGGGTGCGCAGGTGCTGCCTGGCCCTTGGGGTAGGGCGGGAGCACCCCTGACGGGCCCGGTGAAGACAAGGTGGCCCCCAGGGGGTTGGAGGAGGGGCTGCAGCTTCTCACAGAGGACACGCTGCGTCCACTGTGCTGTGCGTGAGCAGGGCCTGTACGCCCACCTGCAGGGGAGGGTCCAGGGAGGAGAGGCCAGGAGGAAGCTTTCAGAGTAGGGTTTTGGTGCTGGGTCCTGTCCCCCTTCTCTGGGTCCTTGGAGAGTGGGGGAGGAGCACAGGCACCCTGGTTTGTGCATGTGGTCTCGCAGTGGAGGCTGAAGGCGGTGGACCCAGGCTGTCAGGCGGGTGGATGGTGATGTGGTCAAACTCCTTCCTTTCCTTCACGTGGCTGGAGGGGTCCAGAGACCGGTTTCTTCTGATACCACGTCTGCCCAAACCCCTTCCTCTTTGAGGTGCCCAAACTTCCTCTTTCCCATCACACCCGCCCTGGGCCTTGGGTGAGTTGACGGCCACTGATTGTCCTGTCTGCCAGCTCAGGCCCCAGCACCCGGCTGTCCCCATGCTTGTTCCTGTCTGTGCAACCTCCCCCTCACCTGCTCAGGGCTCGAGGGCCACCTCTGTGGAGCCTGCTCAGGGGCCATGTCTGCGTCTGGGATTTAGAGCTCACGGGAAATCGGAGCACCGAGTGGGGCAGCCAGTGGTGTCCCCGAGCACATAACGATCCCTCTGACCTGGGCAAAACCCCCACACCCCCACACCCCCGTCACAGGCAGCCTCTGTCTCCGGCAGCAGCACTTCCGCAGCCCCGACAGGAAATGAGCTGGAGGCTCAGCCTCCCACCATCTCGAAGCAACTTCTTGTTTCCCCGTTGCCCTGTGCCAGCTGGGGGTTGTGCCCCGTGGCTCCACCCCCAAAGCCTTCCCAGGACAGCATCCCAGCGGCTCCGAGGGAACAGGATGGTGGATATAATTGCCAAGCTGACCAGGAGGCAGAGCCGGGCCCCACGGGGGCAGGTAGGGGACTCTGGCATTCGGGGCGGAACTTGGCCTCTGGTAGGGACAGCAGAGGGGCCTATGGGATCCAGGGGCCAGCAATGGACCTCCATCCCCTGGCCTGTCGGGAGCTGAGGAGCTGGGGTTTGGAGCAGGGAGTATCACGGAGTTTGGGAACCCTCCTCCGTTCCTCTCTCCTGCTCTGAGGCCTGGCTCGCCTGAGAGGGCTGCACAGGACGGCCTGAGAGGCAGCGAGCAGCCAGGGCGGGGAAAAGAGGCACCTGCCACCTGCTTGTGGGTGGGAATTGAAGACCAGAGGAGTGCTGGGGGTGGGGAAGCCCAGTGTGGTGAGAGCCGGGCCCCCCTCAGCTCTGTCTTCTGGCCTGAGGCGGGAGGACAGTTCCTCTTTCCCACTGGGTATCCCCTGTGTCTGTATCCCACCTGTGTCTGGACCCGAGAGCCCTTGGTGCCCTAGTCGGGCCCCTCTCAGTGGGCTGCACCTGGGTCTTGTCAGGGCTCCCAGAGTTGGGGGTGAGGGGGGGCAGACCCTGCTCTGTCCTGGGCATGCTCCCCCTTGAAGGCAGAGGGTATGAGGGACTGGCCCTGCCTGGCTTCCAGGAGCCAGTCTAAGCCAGGCCGAGGCTCTGCAAGGAAAGCAAGTTACCTCTGTCTTAGCCACGAGGGGCTCTGTAGGGAGTCCTAGAATTTCGAAGGGCATCAGAACTGCTGCAGTCCAGTTCCCTCACAGGGAGTGGGATTCTGCTTACTCACCTCCAGTGAAGGCCCCTCATTACCTCCTGGGGCAGCCCCAACCCAAAGAAAGTTCCTCCTTCAAGGGGAGCACTGTCCTGCCCCCATTTAACCTCTGATCTGCACTCTAGTGCCCCACAGTGTGATTCTGCATCTTCCCTTCCTCACGACAGGCCTGCCACGCTGGAGGCCTGAGCTCCTACTTCCCAAATCTCCTCCGTACCTGCTGGGAGTGTTCCTTGTGTGAGACTCCCATCAGCTCGGCCAGCCTGGGGCTCCTTGTGGACTCATGGCCAAAGGGTCACTGGTTTGATTCCCAGTCAGGGCAGGAGCCTGGCCACAAGCAAATCCCTGCTCCAGAGAGCCTGGCTCCTTCCTTAGCTAGCCCACGGCCCATGCGCCCTTCCAGCTCCTCTTTCAGGGATGGGCAAGACCACTGCCTCAGTGGGTCCAGGTGGGTGCAGTGGAGGCAGGTCTGGTCATCCACCTTCCTCTACTACCTCCATCCTGTCGTCCGCAGGAGTCTCCTGACCCTGTGCTTGAACCCTCATTTCCAGGAAGATCTTGCTCAGAGCTCACCCCAGTCTCTCCTGTCACGTCGGGTGTGTTCGTTGGTCACTAAAGTCAGGCGTGGAGGTGACTTGTGTACTAAGGCAGTGAGTGCTCTCGGTGGGGCTGCATCAGGCCACCCACTGGGGGTGACCGGGGGCAGTTCAGTCATTCTGAGTCTTGCTCTCAAGAAACTCCTGCCTTTTAGGGGCAGAGAAGGGAGGCAGATGGGCGGACAGTGAACTGACCACCAAGGCAGAATGCCATCAGGCCCTAGCAGACCAGAGTCACAGCAGGTCGTGTTAAGGTTGTCGGTGATGTGGGCTGTGAAAGAATTCACAAGGAGCTCTGGCTGGCGTGGCTCAGTGGATTGAGCACTGGCCTGTGAACCAAAGGGTCACTGGTTTGATTCCCAGTCAGGGCACATGCCTGGGTTGTGGGCCAGATCCCCAGTGGGGAGCATGCGAGAGGCAGCCACACATGATGTTTCTCTTCCTCTCTCCCTCCTTTCTCCTCTGTCTAAAAATAAATGAATTGGCCCTGGCTGGTGGGGCACAGTGGATTGAGCCCTGGTCTGAGAACTAAAAATAAATAAATAAAAAATTTTGAAAAAGAATTCTCAAGGAGAAGAAAGTGTAAAGAATAAAGTTTTATTCACTCTCCAAGAAAGGAGAGGGGCATGGTGTGGAAAGATACACCAGCCTTGAGGGGTGGGGTCTTTGAGTTTTCACTGGATTATAATTAGATTAAAAAAGGGTGGGAGGGCTGCTGTTGTGGGGCCCGTGGGCTGTTGGGGTGTGGGAACACGAGGCTGCGGTTTGTTCCAATATTATCTTCCGTCTGTGGCTGTTAGTGCTGCTCTTGCTTCCAGTAATTTCCAGCCTTGAGGACCTAAGCTCAGCAGAGTACAATGGCGGTTACGTTTAACAAAGTCGTAGGCCTGCTCAGTAAATGGTGCCACCATTGCAAGTGGGTCTGGCTTTGTCCTTTCAGGTTAGACTTTTCTCTGGAGGGAGAAGGCCTCGCCTGGTGAGGCCTGTGAGCTGAGCTTCAGTGGAAGAGTGGGGTTTGGGTAGGCAGGGGGTGAGAGCAGGGAGTTCCAGGCTGAGGACATGGCTGGAACAAAGGCACGGAGGTGGGAAAGTGCCCTTGCGTGGGAGCTGGTGTGGTTGGAATGCAGGATGCCACAGGAGTGTGGTGGTGGGTGGGGAGAAAGGAGAAGTGGGATTGAGGGTTGTCTCCGCCACATGAGAGCTCGTGTGGTCAGGGAGAGGAGCGAGGAACTGCTGGACTGGTGTGCCCAGCTCTTCCTGCCTGCCACATGCCTGGGACCTGCCTTACACCCCTGTGTGAGGCTGCCATGCCTTCCCGTTTAGGGATGTTGGGGGTTTTTTGTTAGCAGCAATCATCATGGACATACTGTGCGTTTTACTTACCACCCTGCCTCCTCCCAGCCCCCTACCATTTGCACATGTGTGCAGGTTGCTAGGACAGGGATTCATGCCCATTTCTATTTGTTTGTTTGTTTGTTTGTTTGTTTGTTTAGTGTGGTTCTATTCCCAGTCAGGGCACATGCCTGGGTTGCAGGCCAGGTCCCTCCTAGGGGGCACTCGAGAGGCAACCACACATCAATGTTTCTCTCTCTCTCTCCTCGCCTCTCTAAAAAATATTTATCTATTTAATTTTTAGAGAAAGAAATGTCACTTTGTTGCTCCCCCTTTCCATGCATTCACTGGTTGTTTCATGTATGTGCCCTGACTGGGGATCGAACCTGTAACCTTGGCATATCGAGATGACGCTCTAACAGACTAAGCCAGCCAGCCATCCGGGGCCTCATGGCCATCTCTTCACTGCTGCGTTCCCATGCCAGTGCCTGGTGCAGAGCAGGCGAATCTCTGCTGGACAAATGAGAACAGACGCCTGCCTAAGGCTCAGGGAGAGGCCCCCTTGAGCAGGACATGCCTCCCCTCTTGAGGCGTTTACAGCTAAGTGAAGGTGTCACAGCAACAGAGAAACTTCTGTGACTTAAAAAGAAAAAAGTTTATTGTAGAAAACGTTGAGGCTGCAGAAAAACTAAAAAAAAAACAAAAACAAAAACGAAACAAAACAAAGGCAATCCCTATCATTACCCTGCCCACAGACGACCTGGATTAGTCAGCGTTTGGGAGGGCTTCTAAAAACACAATGTTGGAATTGGGCTAAGTTTACCATCTTGAAATCTTCCATTCCCTTGTAGCATTTTGTAAATTTAAAAAACGGTATTAATCAGGTGCTATTCTGCTGCCCAAGGTTTGATAGTGTAGCTCTCTGTTCCTCTGGTGGACCGAGGGTGCAAGGCTATGGTCGGCACTCGGGAGGAATCTTCGGAAAGGTCTCAAACTTGACACTTGAGCTGAGTCTTAAGGAAGGACTAGCAGTTCAGCCGGGTGAGAAAGGGGTGGAGATGGGCCTGGGCAGGCTATGATTGAGCTGAGGCCTGTAGGAAACAAAGCAGAGAGCCTGGGGGTGGGGCTACTGGAGCTTAAAGTTCAAGTTCAGGGGCAAGGAGTGGCAGGAAATAAAGTGAAAGATAGGCAGGTGATGGGCGGCCTCTGGTGCCCTGTTAAAGGCTCCTTAGACTTTGCCCTGCAGTCTGCAGGGAGCCCTGAAGGTGTTAAGCATAACCAGGCTTATATTCTGTGTGACGGAATCCTCCGGTCCACCTCACCGTTCTTTTGGAAGGCAGCAGGAGGCGGGGAGGGTGGTGGGCAGTCGAAAGAAAAGGGTTCACCTTTCTGTGCCCCTCCTTCCTCCCTTCTGTCTGGCGCTCCTCTCTTTCCCTTGTCTGGAATTGATTCAGAGGCCTGAAAACACCACCTCCAGGAAGTTCTAGCCCCAAATCCAGAGGCGGTACTGATTCCGGTCCCAGAGATTTCCCAGCCAGGAAGAAAGGGGAGGGGCTGCAGAACCCCGCGGCAGGCACCAGGCCCACGGGAAAGGGGACAGGAAAAAAAGTTAAGGTGACTGCAGCCGCATTGAGAAATGTGTAAAAAACAAAAGTGCAGAAAGCAGAACATAAAAATGTACAAAAATGTGGAACACTACAGATAAAGGTGTGAAACCCATTAACCTAGGATAAAAATCAGAAAAAGGTTTAAACTAATATAAATAGCCAAGTGATTTGATCAAAGAATGTGGGTAGTTTTTAAACTGTTTTGTGAATAAATAAAATTAAAATTTTAGGTTGAAAAATAGAAAGGAAAAAGATGTGCCCTTGAACTCAAACCGGTGTCGGAAGCTGTGCTTTAAGGTGGCGTTTCTCAAAGCACACCGGGGTCTCTCTGCTCCCGCCCGACGCGGGATCCCCGGATCCGCCCCTGCGAGTGCGCAGCTGGGAGAATTCCTTCATCGATATTTTACTGATACATAATCCATGTCATTGTCCCACGCATCTGGGGCACTTCACACGTTACAAAGCACTTTAAAGAACAGTTCCTCACTCTTTCTCCACTACAATTTCCGCAACGGCAGGCAGATATTTTGCAGCAGGGGAATTGAGGCAGGAAAATATGTGACTTGCTGAAGGCCCCCCGGGTGGCAAGGGGCCTAGTCGGGACTGCGTGACCCTGGAGCTGACCCCTCTCCTTCCTTCCCGCACAGGTGGATGAAGCCCCAGAGCCCGTGTACGCGAACGTAGAGAGGCAGCCTCTGCCCCCTTCACTGGGCGCCCCTGCGGCTCCCCGCCCCGGCCCGGTGTGGGAGACGCACACGGACGCGGACACCGGGCGGCCCTACTACTACAACCCAGACACGGGCGTGACGACCTGGGAATCGCCTTTCGAGGCCCCCGAAGGCGCCGCCAGCCCGGCCACCTCCCCATCCTCGGTGGGCAGCCGCGAGAGCCTGGAGACCGAGTGGGGCCAGTACTGGGATGAGGAGAGCCGCAGGGTGTTCTTCTACAACCCGCTGACGGGCGACACGGTCTGGGAGGACGAGCCCGAAGACGAGGACCAGGACCAGGACGAGCTGAAGATGCAGCCAGGCCTGAGCCCCGACAGCCCCAAGGACCAGAGGGTGAGGGGCGGGACCTGATCTGGGTGGGCGGGGCTTGTTCTCAATGCCTCTGACCCCGCCTCCTTCCCACAGCCTGGGGAACAGGGGGTGAGGGGCTGGGCCACGTCTGGAGGGGCGGGGCCTGGCCCGTGGTGGGTGGGGCTGGACCTGAGGGCCTCTCTGCCGGTCTTCTCCTCCCTCCAGCCTCCCACCCCTGAGACGGACTACCCTGAGTTACTGACCAGTTACCCCGAGGAGGACTATTCCCCTTCCGGCTCCTTAAGTGAGCCTGGGCCCGCCTCTCCCTTGGCCACGCCCCCCGGGTGGTCTTGCCACGTGGACTCAGAAGGAAAGACGGTCTACACCAACCACTTTACCCAAGAGCAGGTAGGGGCAGCAGACAAGTGGGCTCACAGAGCCTCTGGGACATGCCCTCAACCCTTCCTTCCTCACTAAGCTCCCCAGATTGCAGCTCCCGAGTCACCTACATCTGTCCCTCCAGACTCCTTGGGTCTATGCTGGGCTCTGGTTAGGGGGAACCTTTTCCTCCCCTTTCACAAGGCCGGCTGGCAGCCCTGACCCTCCCTCTCCCCACAGTGGGTGAAGCTGGAGGACCAACATGGGAAGCCCTACTTCCACAACCCAACCGACGCCTCTGTTCGGTGGGATCTGCCCCAGGTAACCACCTGGGGAAGGGAGAGTCCTGGGGAGAGAGGAGAGGATTCTATATGACAGCGTCTTTCTCCCCAGGTCCCAGTTCCTGCCCCTCGAAGCATCCTCAAATCTAGCCAGGACAGTGAGACCCCAGCCCAGGCCAGCCCTCCTGAGGAGAAAGTAAGGGAAGGGGTATGGAGGCCTGGTAGGACCCCACAGAAGAAATAGGGGGGTTCTAGAGGTGCTGGGGTCTGGAACTGGGCCAGGCATGTCTCCCCCATCGGCCCCAGCACCAGCCTGGGCTGAATGAACCTGGATCCGGGTCGTCCCAGGCCCAGAGTCGGGCCAGGCTGGGAGCTGGAAGGAAACCCCTGTCGCTGCTGCAGCGGTGGGGGCGGGCATCCCTCGCCCCCGGCAGGGAAGAGGGCTCAGTGGAAACCCAGGCCCGGCACGTGGTACACAGATGGCTGAGGGGGGGACCAGGGTCTGTCCACCATGGCTCACCCCCTCCACTGCCTCCCCTCTCCACTGCTCTCTCTAAGATCAAGACCCTGGACAAGGCGGGCGTGCTGTATCGCACCAAGACAGTGGACAAGGGAAAGCGGGTCCGGTGAGAGCCCGTCCGCACCCACAGCCGGGCAGGGTGGGCCTTGGTGACCACCTTCACTGAGTATTTCCCCTGTGCCAGGCGCCATTAATCCTCATAGCAACCGTATAAGGGGCCCCGTGTGGACACTGAGGCCGGAGAGACAAAAGGAGTCCGCCTCTAAGAGTTGGGTGTCCCAAGCTGTGTTCTTAAGCTCTGCATCCTGCGCCTGGGGACAGGAAGGGCGCCTCAGCCCAGGGCCAAGTCCAAGCCCTTCCCCCTCCCCCACCCCCACCCAGGAAGAAGCACTGGAGCACCTCCTGGACCGTGCTGGAAGGCGGCGTCCTGACATTCTTCAAGGACTCCAAGTCGTCAACTGCGGTCGGCCTGGTGAGGCCCGGACCCCCAAGGCAGGGATCACCCCATCTGCTCCTGACTCCCACCTTTACCACGTCTGGGACAGCAGAGCATGACTGTCCAGGAAGCTGGGCCTTTGGCAGGGGGTGACAACAGCAGATTCACCACCCACCTTGGGGGCGGATGGCTCCAGCCTGGTGGGCAGGCAGCAGGGGACTGGGTGCCCTGCTCACAGGAATGGGGGCTGCATACCTTTCCTTTCCTCTCCCTGGTGGGCAGGCAACAAAGGACCAGCCAACCCGCAGGCTCTGTGGTTAGGAAGTCCCAGGATCTCTGGGTCACGGAATCCCTGGGCCCACGTCCCCTCGAGCTGTGTCCCCATCCCGTCACTGGAGCCGAGGGAGCCCGGTGGTTTGGAGCCAGGGGGCTGAGGCAGCTCTGTCTGAGCTGAGGGCCCCCTTGCCCTTCCTTTCTCTCCCACAGAGGCAGCCTTCCAAGCTTTCTACCCCCGAGTACACGGTGGACCTAAAGGGGGCCTCTCTCTCCTGGGCCCCCAAAGACAAATCCAGCAAGAAGAATGTGCTGGAAGTAAGTTGTGGGGGTGGGGAGACAGTGAGGGGGCTTGCTGATGGCTTAGGACTCAAACTAGGCAAGCCCCAAGTAGGGGCACCTGGGGAAAGTTGGGGCTGGAGTTCTCAGGCTCAAAGCCAGAGGTGCCCCTACCTTAGGGATCTGTCCACAGCATCTCTGGCACCAAGGGCTCTGCAGCTTCCTCTCCAGGAGCTGAGTTCCAGTCCTTGGCTCCGGAAAGCTATGAGAAGTAGGAGTGTCTGGGGGACAAAACTCTGTCATGGCCAGTAGGCAGCCCTCAGCCCAGCTGCCATGGCCTGGGATGGACTGGGGGCTCCAGTGCCCTGGGCTACTCACTCTGACCAGCTGGGGAACATGTGCTGGCTGGTCAGCTGCCAGCTGGACCGTGTTCCCTGAGTAAGCCAGGGCAGTGGACACATTTCTCTGTCTCCCCCAGCAGGCAGAGAGAGTCCGGGTGGGGTCCAGGCAAGGACCTTCACAGTGTCACACACTTCACTATTCTTGTGTCCTTGTGTCCTTGTCCTTGTCTTGTTTTTATACTACTTTAACTCTCACTTCCATCCCCAAAAGTTTTGAGACAGCTCACAACAGGAACACATGGTGAGCTGGTGAAACCCACTGAAAAGGCAGGACCAGGCAAAACAGTTGGGGGGGGGTCAAAGTGGAGAGGGTTAGGGGGCAGACGAAGTTCAGGTGCTAAGGTTATTGCCATTGAAAAAACTTAGCTCCGGGTTTCCTGGTAGCCAAAGCAAAAAGAGAATGGCGGTTAGTTACGTGGCTCTTATTACTCATTGGGGGTGGGTGGGAGGGGGTGGAGGAAACCCTCCAAGCTTTTGAGGGAAATCGAAGCTTGTTTTCTAACCCTTAGCTCTTGAAAAAAAATGTAGTGTGCAGCTCCATTCTAGTTTAGTAAGGGACTCTTGAGTTCGCTGCAGGTAACATTATGAAAGGCAAAATCACGGCCTTCCTTCTCAGCACAGAGAAGGTAATTCTGCAAGGAGCTTGAGGGTGTAGCTTTCCAATGACTCACAGAGCTTTGTTTGGTGTGGGGTATCCATGGGGCAGGGCTGGAGAACTGGTTTCCTCGCTCCAGCTGCTCTGATCAGCAGGTCTGGAGGCTTCCGTGGGCTTAGCAGGGCAGAACGCCACTTGTGCTAGGCCCGTTCCTTTTCTGACCCAAGGAGACATCCTTCCACCAGGGCTCTGTAGATGTCACCTCTCCGGCAGGGGTTTTGATGACATTTTCAGAGTACATGCTTCCGAGTCCTTTCTGGCAAGGCTGGGAAGCAGATGGCACTCTTGGAAGCTGCTCAAGCAGAGGGGGAAGGCTGGCTTGTCTCAAGTGGAGGTCGAGGAGCCCCCTGCTTCCTGGTGGGCAGGTGACTGTCCTCCCTCCACTCAGGGGCGGCCTGCAGGCAGCTCTGGGGTGTTTCTCGACAGACAGCCCCCTGCCCTTCCCTAGCACAGCCAGGCTTCCACAGCAGCTCCGCTCCGTCACCCCAGAGCCACAGAAAAGTCGAGTAACAGCCTTCCAAGACCACTCAGCTTGCCTGCCCATTCAACAGGACGAAGGTTCTGTGCAATACGTGGCTATGTAACTACACAGCTCTTTCTCCTGTATGAAACTTTCCAGTGTGAGCTGATCACGTTTTGAGAGAGCTGCCCCAAACACTGGCTGTTTCAGAAGTGTTGTGAGACCATTCGCTGGGATAACAGGCCGGGTTCTGTCCGCATAGAAAGTGGGGCTATGCTAGCCGCCCCCTGAAGATTCTCTAGTCCGTGTGGGGATGGTGATGGGGTGGAACGTGCAGCTCTTCTTTCCTTTATTATTTTCTTAATTTTAGAAATTATTTCAATAGCATAGAGTCTAAGTTTACAAGATGGGCAGCCAGAACACAGCCCTTTCTGATGCTGGAAGCTGCGCCCTGTTGTCTGAGGCGGTGTCTGCTGACTCTGGCTCTCGGTGGACCCCAAGGGCAGCGTTGCTGTGAGCTGCTGAAACCAAACATTCACGTTAGCCTTGCACGCTGGGTCCTCAGAGCCGCAGGGTGATGAGAGACCTAGTCTGGCTGCTGACCGCCTCACCCTGTTCTTCGGAGATTTGTTAGGGAATAAGGCCACTCAACGGCGGACCGCCTGGGCTGTCGATACCTGCTCACTGCTCCATACTACAAGACAGCGGCTTTGGAAATCTAGACTTTGGGCTCCATGAGGAGGACTGTGGCCTGTGGTCAGGGTGGAGCATCCAGCAGACCCACAGGGCGGGCAGTGCTCCCTCCAGCTCACAGGCCTCTCCAACACGTGTGCCTTTGCTGGGAGTAAGAGTAAGTGGGTTGCTGCGCCCGAGCCTGCTGGTCAGAAGAGCTTTGAGCAGTCAGAACATTTTCCCCTCAAGCATGTTGTTGTTTTTTTGTTTTTGTTTTTACTTTGTTGGAGTTTTTTTTAGATTTTTATTTATTTTATTTTTAGAGAAGGGGGAAGGAAGGAAGGAAGGAAGGAAGGGAGGAAGGGAGGAAGGGAGGGAAAGAAACATCAATGTGTGGTTGTTTCATGCACGCCCCCCACCAGGGACCTCACCTGCAACTCAGGCATGTGCCCTGACTGGGAATCGAACTGGCGACCCTTTGGTTTGCAAGCCAGCACTCAATCCACTGAGCCACACCAGCCAGGCTTGTTTTTATTTTTTTTCTTTTTATTGAATTTGTTGGCGCGACACACTGGTTAACAAAATCATACAGGTTTCAGGTACACCATTCCACAACACATCATCTGTACACTGTATTGTGTGTTCATCACCCCAAGTCAAGCCTCCTTCCATCACCATTCATCCCCCCTTCACCCTCCTCCCCCTGCCCCCCTCCCCTGGCAATTACTCTTCTTGACGAAGCGGGCTGTAAAAGGATGTGTTACCCGAGGTGGAGAGTGGGATGCTGTCACCTACTGCTTTTAATGAGACCGAGTACCTTGGCCTGGGGTGAGGCCCTTAGTGCATCAGCTCTGAGTTCCTGGGAGCAGGGACAGTCCCGGGGAACCAGAGATGACTGCGTGACTTGTGTCTCTCCAGCTGCGGAGCCGGGATGGCTCAGAGTACCTGATCCAGCACAACTCGGAGGCCATCATCAGCACCTGGCACAAGGCCATTGCCCAGGGCATCCGGGAACTGGTGAGCAAAGCCTGGAGTTTCCAGGGCTGGTGGGGTGGGGGGTGGCCAACCATCATTCAGGGCAGCCGTGCCCACTGTGGGTGGGGTCCTCTACGCAGGCTCTGGGAGCTCCATGGCGCCAGTGGGTAATGCCCCTCCCTGCAGATGCAGTGCCCCCACCCCCACCCCTTATGGCAGGATGGCAGGAGGGCTGCCGAGGAAACAGCCTTTTTAAGTATGTGAACCTGCCTCTGGGGTTGGCCTACTCTCCGGGTAGGGCTGGCGGCACGTCTTGGAGGAATGTCCCACTTCAAGGGAGGCGGAAGGAAAAGAAAATACCTGAGAAATAGCTTCAGGCGGGAACGACAGGCTGAAACTGGAAGATAGCATTTTAAAGGGTTGAATGGGCGAGTCTGCCATTTTCCATTGCATAAGTAGAGATGGGACCGGCCGCTGGCAGCTGTTCACCTGGAAACCCCGGGGGGCCTACCTGGCCCCTCCTGCCATGGAACCCATGCTGGGCGCAACCTGTGGCCCTACTAGTAGTAGTAGTAGCAGCAGTAGTAGTAGGGGCAAGAGTCCAGATCCAGGCAGTCATTAACTCAGGCCCCCGCTGGAACTGCTAGCTCAGGACTGGGAGCCTCGGACTGGGAACTGCTCACCTAGTGGAGTGCGTGCAGAGTTGCCACGGGAAACGGGAGCAGGACCTGGGAGATGGGAAAGGCAGGACAGGGTGACTGTCTCTTAGCTCCCGAAGAGCTCCGCACAGCCAAGGAACGTGAATGCTCCGAGGTTCCCTGGTGCAGGAGAGGGGAGTTAACCTAGTCAAGGGAAGAGTGAGCCCTGCGGGATGGGGGTGTCACCAGGCCTGCTGCAGGGGCGCTTGGGTCCCTCACCCCACCTCAGAAGGACCCCGGCTGGCCCCAGGCTCTCCCTCTGAGGCCATGCGATTCTAGTCCGCAGACCTGCCCCCGGAGGAGGAAAGCGAAAACAGCAGCTTGGACTTCGGGTCCAGGGAGCGCCTGGGAAGCTGGCGGGAGGATGAGGCGCGGTCGGGAGCAGGTGTGCGCGGGGATGGAGGGGTGGGACGGGCGGAGGGCACCTTTGGGGGAGAGGGGTGTGACGACACGGAGGGGACCTACTGGGCCACCGGGGAGCCACCGACTGACTCACCCCGCGTTCCCTGCGGCAGCTGCGCCCGCCCTGAGCCCTGGGGGTCAAGACAGCGACCTGAGCAAGGTCCGGTACAAGCTCCGCAAGTTCCTGCTCAGGCGGCCTACCCTGCAGTCGCTGCGGGACAAGGGCTACATCAAAGGTGCCGGAGGGGCCGGGAGCGCGGGGCGGCGCCGGCGGGCCTGGGGAGGGAGGGGGCGCTGGCTGACCGGCCTCTCCCCCAGACCAGGTGTTCGGCTGCGCGCTGGCCACGCTGTGCGAGCGCGAGCGGAGCCCGGTGCCGCGCTTCGTGCAGCAGTGCATCCGCACGGTGGAGGCCCGCGGTACGTAGGCGGCGGGCTGGGCGGGCATTCCGGGCGCCTGACAGCCTCCTTCCAGGACCCCATGATGGAGACCCTGGGGTGGGAGCAGGGTTGAGAGGAAAAGGCCGGGAGCTCCTGCGTAGGAATCGTAGCACGGACCTTGGCCCCATCCCACCAAAGCCAGGCTCAGCGCCTCCCTTTCCTCAGGGCTGGACATCGACGGACTGTACCGCATCAGCGGGAACCTGGCAACCATCCAGAAATTGCGTTATAGGGTGGACCACGGTGAGGATCGCCCCCAGCCCCTGCTCCAGGCCCTGAAGGCATGAAGTGGTGTTGACCTCCTCTTCCTCCTCCCCCCTTGATGCAGACGAGCGTCTGGACCTGGACGACGGACGCTGGGAGGACGTTCACGTTATCACCGGCGCCCTGAAGCTCTTCTTTCGAGAGCTGCCCGAGCCCCTCTTCCCCTTCTCGCACTTCCCCCAGTTCATCGCGGCCATCAGTGAGTGCCCGGGGCGGCAGGGTGGGTGGGCAGGAGTGCGGCGGCCTGCCTCCGGCAGGACCCACACGCACGCACACTGGGAGTCGGCCGCATCCGTGCCCCTCGCCGAGCCCACTCCTCCCTTCCCCAGAGCTGCAGGACCAGGCCAAGCGCAGCCTCTGTGTGCGGGACCTGGTGCGCTCGCTGCCCGCCCCCAACCACGACACGCTGCGACTACTCTTCCAGCATCTGTGCCGGTGAGCGCGCAGGCGGGCGGCGAGCTGCGGGAATGGGGAGGCAGGCACTGGTGGGAACCCCTCTCCGCCACCGCCACCAGGCTCTCGCAGCTCTGAGCCCTGATTCCGCTCCATTCCACCCCACCCCGCCCCACCCCCGCTGCAGGGTGATCGAGCACGGGGAACAGAACCGCATGTCGGTGCAGAGCGTGGCCATAGTCTTCGGGCCCACGTTGCTGCGGCCGGAGACGGAGGAAGCCAGTATGCCCATGACCATGGTGTTCCAGAACCAGGTGGTGGAGCTCATTCTGCAGCAGTCCTCGGATATCTTCCCGCCGCACTGACCCCGCGGCGGCCCTGCGGCCCTGGGACTAGGCGTGGCCACGTAGGCCCGGCCATGCGGCTGGACATTCCTGAGACCTTCAACCTCCCGTCGGTCCACAGGCCGCTGGGAATTCTGCACCCCTCGGCTCTGAGGGTATGGCGACCTTGGGTGGGAAGTTCACAAAATGTGATTTTTTCCCCCCCTTACCTCTCCTGTTTTGGGGTTAGTTGGGTCCTGAGCTTTATTACAGCGCCACCTACTGTGCGTGTGCGGGAATGTGGGGGTGATGGCTGTTTTCTGGTATGGCCCAAGCCCCACGCTGGGAAGAGGAATTTGGGTGAGGGGCTTCCTGGCTTCTTCTTGGGGCCTGAGGCCTCAACAGGAACCCTGTGGACTGGCACTGTGCCCACCGTGAGGCAGCATCCCTGCAGCGGGCCTCCAGCGCGGGCGCCGAACCTGCTTCCCCCCAGGCCCCACAGATGAACTCCCGCCCAGGCCTCTCCCTGGCTGCCTGTGGACCCTTTTCATTTGCTTTCCTGTTTGCAGTTCTGGGAAGCTGCCCTCCTTGACCCACTTGCATTCCGTGCAAGCGCTCTTCCCATTCACTAAATGTGTACCGGCACCGACCACCTGACATGCACCATTTCCACACAAAATCCCATTTTGCAGATGAGAAAACTGAGGCTTGCAGAGGCAAAGTGACGAACTTGTTCAGGGTCCAGCAGGTGATCTGACTCCCATCTCAAGCTCCTCTTACAGCAGAGCACACTCTGGTGTTAGGGTAAAACGGATCCTATCGGCTACCCCCCAACCACAGCATGGGCTAATGGGTAAAGCAAATGAAATGGAGCTGGGTGGGTTCTCCCTGAGACTGGGGAGGTACCTGAAGGTGAAGAGGGAAACTACCCAGCTGTTCTTCCCTGAGGGGAGGGGAAGTTGCACCAGCTGAAGCCGGGCCCCTTTCAGTACCTGCTGTCAGGTAGGCCCACCTGGTGCTCACCTTGTGATGTGAGCTGGGAGGGCCCTGCAGGGTCGGGGGAAGGAGCACAGAACCTCCTTAAAGGAAGTGTGGACCCTGGGGTCAGCAGCCCGCCTTCCCTCGTACACAAACCACCTCAGTTTACGGGCCTCAGCCCCCTGCCCCACCCACCCTGTTTGTTTCTCCAACCAGCAATAATACTTCCTATTTATTGACACTTGCGCCACGCCAGGCATCTCGCTTGGATGGTCCAGTTTGTCTCTCACAGCCAATATTTATTATCTGCTCTTCTGCGCCAGGCACCATGCCTCCCCGGTGGGTGCAGGGTCCGGCAGCTGAGGCTGACCCAAGTCCACGCCTAACGCCAGTGGGGCTTGGGAAAAAGTACAAATGGAGACCACGTGTGTCGAAATACTGTAAAGTTGTAAGTCAAGATAACTGTTCAATAAAATATGTTCCATTCTCTTACTTTGATGAATATACTTTCTTTTTTAAAAAGATTTTATTTATTTTTAGAGAAAGGGGAAGGGAAGAAGAAAGAGAGGGAGAGAAATGGAAATGTAGGGTTGCTTCTCAAGCGCCCCCTACTGGGGGCCTGGCTCGCATCCCAGGCATGTGCCCTGACTGGGAATTGAACTGGCGACCCTTTAGTTTGCAGGCTGGCACTCAATCCACTGAGCCACACCAGCCAGGGTGAGTATGAAACTATACTTTCATACTGACCTGGAAGGCCAGGTTCTAATGTAAACTTCAAGTCGTCCAAGTTCCGAGCCCGAACGCAGCGGCATGAGAAAAGCTGGCCCTGCTCTCTGCCTGCCCCCTGTGTCTTCCCACCCACAGATCCATCCTGCACCTATGTGGACACTGCCATCCATGAGTTCGAACTGCCATACCCCCTGCAACCTCCTTCCCCTGGGCCACTCCACGGGGTCCACCCTCCAGGGGATAGGCCCCAAGCCGTCTGGGCAGGAGATTCTGGGATACCACATATCAGGAGTATGCTCTAAAGGAAAGAACCTAGACTCTAAGAGATCCCCTGCCGTTTCCTCCTCCTGCGGGGAGAGCACAGAGAAGTCGAGTAGGGGGACCCATGGCAGGGCAGGGACCCCCTCAATCCAGGCCTAAGGCTAAGAACTGGACATATGCTAAACACCCAATTACTTGATTAACTAGGTTTAGAGCAGAGCTAGGAAAAAGCACAGGGACCTGTGAAGCTGTGTCCCTGGGCTATGACTGTCCCCCAGGGACCTGAGATGCCTCTGTAGAAGCTACATTGAGCTGAGCACTAAAGAATGAAGAGGAATTAAGGGAAGAGTGTATAGTCAGAGGGAACAGCATACACAAAGGCTCTGAGGCAGGAAGATTTGTGGGGAGGGCAAAATCTAAGACTGTTGTGATTAGGACCCAGAAATCCAGTGGTCATGGGTGTGAGGTGATGCAGGAAAGGCTAGAAGGAGGCAGAGTGTGCAGGGCCTCGTGTACCACAATAAATGGGGCCCTGTGGCACCCCGGGTCGTCAGGACAGCAGGCAGGAGGATCCCTGGGCAGGGATGTCTTGGGAAGTGTCCGCTCAGTGTTAGGGCATTCACACTTACCTCAGAGACCTCTTACGGTGATCAAAGGGGACATGGGCAGTATACATGGCCCAGAGCCTGGGGCAGGGACGTTCGTAAAGTCTCTCTAGTCTTCGTTCCTCAGGCCCAGAGAGTGCTGGGTCCTGGGTCCTGGGGTGACACAGCCTCTGTGGTGAGACCGGTGGGAGCCAGATGCAAAAGTGTCCTGGAGGGTCCCCAGGGTGCAGCCAGAATACCTGGTGGGCAGAACAGCACACTGGCCTGTGACTGTTTTCCAGAGGTCCAGAGCAGCCTGCCTTCAAGACTTTGGCCTGAGCCCCAGTAGTGCTAAAGGTGGGTTGCTTAATCCGTTTTGGCACCAGCGCATCAGAGATGGATAAGCGCCCCCTTCAGGCCAGTGCAGGGCAATACCCACTGGGACCACCAAGAGAGGAGGCCCTGCCAGGAGGAACTGGGGCTGTGATATCCAGTCCCCTGTCCCAGCCACCCCTAGGGGATTCTTCTGTTGGCAGCTTCAGAAGAGGGTTTAGGTTATTAGAGAAGGTGTCAGGTTTCCTTTCATGGACTTCACCCTCTGCTGCCCACGGGATGCCACTGAGTACAGATGAGCAGGTGGATGATATGGACAGGTGTTTTTTTTTTAATTTTCATAATATTTTTTTAAGAGGGGTGGGGGAAGGAAGGGAGAAAAAGGAGAGAAACATCGATTGGGTTGCCTCTCACACGCCCCCTACTGGGGACCTGGCCACAGGCCAGGCATGTGCCCTGACTGGGAATCAAATCAGCTACTTTTGGTTTGCAGGCTGGCACTGAGTCCACTGAGTCACGCCAGCCACGGCCTTCCCATTAACTTTTTATTGTGAGAGAGTTATCGACTCACAAGAAGTCACATAGCAGACATGATACTATATCTAGAGAAACCTAAAGGTTCCACCAAAAAACTATTAGAACCAATAAAGGAATTCAGTAAAGTAGCAGGATACAAAATAAATATCCAGCAGTCAGTTGCATTTTTGTACACCAATAATGAACAGGCCTCTGGGTACTGTTTATGCAACTTCTTCTTTTTAAAAAAAATTTATTAAATTTTTTTTGGGTGAAACTGGTTAATAAAATTATATAGGTTTCAGGTGTACAATTCTATAATACATCACCTGTATATTGTATTGTATTGTATTGTATTGTATTGTATTGTATTGTATTGTATTGTATTGTATTGTATTGTATTGTATTGTATTATCAGAAAGGGAAACTAAGAGCCCTGACTGGTGTGGCTCTTGGGCTGGGTGTCATCCAGCAAAGCAAAGGTCACCGGTTCTATTCCGGTTCTAATTAAAAATTGGGCAAAGGACCTGAACAGACACTTCTCCAAAGAGGACATACACATGGGCAATAGACATATGAAAAAATGCTCAACATCACTAGCCATCAGAGAGATGCAAATTAAAACCACAATGAGATATCACCTCGCACCTGTCAGAATGGCCATCATCAATAAACCAACAAATGCTGGTAAGGATATGGGAAAGGGAACCCAGGTGCACTGTCGGTGGGAATGCAGATTGGTGCAGCCACTGTGGAAAACAGTATGGAGTTTCCTCAAAGAAATTAAAAATGGAACTGCTTTACCACCCAGCAATTCCATTTCTGGGGACATATCCTAAAAAACCCAAAACACTGATTCAAAAGACAATATACACCCCTATGTTCATAGCAGCACTATTTACAATAGCCTAGATTTGGAAGCATCCCGAGCACAAATCAGTAGATAAGTGGATAAAACAGCTGTGGTACATTTATACAACAGAATACTACTCAGCTGTAAAGTGAAGAAAATCATACCCTTTGCTACAGCAGGGAGCACCTGGAGAATATTGTGCTAAGTAAGCCAGTCAGACCCTATGACTTCACCTGTATGTGGAATCTAATGAGCAAAATAAACTAGCAAACAAAATAGAGACAGACTCATAGACGCAGAGAACAGACTGACAGCTGTCAGAGGGGACGGGGGTCAGGTGAAGGGATTAAGGGAAAAAACCCTCATAGACACAGACAGCCATGTGCTGGTTGCCAGAGGGGAAGGAGGCTGGGGGAATAAATAAAGGGAAATAACTGGTGATGGGAGGAAACTTGACTTGGGGTGGCGAACACACAATACAATATACAGGTGATGTATTATAGAATCATACACCTGAAACTTGTATAGTTTTATTAACCAGTTTAACCAAAAAAAAGTTTAATAAAAAATTTTTTTAAAGAAGTTGCATAAATAGTACCGAGAGGCCTGTGTGCCCAACGCCGAGCCTCCGCTATGGCGACAGTTTGCAAAACTGTAGCGCATTATGAAAACCAGGGAAGTAATGGCACCATACCTTGAACTAGACTTCAGACCTTCCTGGTTTCGCCGTTGTTGGCATGCACTCATTCTTTGTCTGTCTTTGTCTTTGAGTCCATGGCATTTTGTCACATGCACAGATCTATATGCCCACCAGCACAGTTACACTAGAGAATGGGCCCTGGCTGGTGTGGCTCAGTGGATTGAGTGCTAGCCTGTGAACCAAAGGGTCATGAGTTCGATTCCCAGTCAGGGCACATGCCTGGGTTGTGGGCCAGGCCCCCAGTAGGGGGCGCACAAGAGGCCACCACATATTGATGTTTCCCTCTCTTTCTCCTTCCTTCCCCCTCTCTCTAAAAATAAATAAATAAAATATTTTTTAAAAAAGAGAATTGTTCCACCTCCTTAAAAGAAACCCCTTACACTGCCTCTTTCTAGCCACACTCTCTTTCCCCTTCCCTCATGCCTGACAACCTTGTCTTAGCTCCAACTCTATAATCGTGACATTTGGGGAATGTCCTAAAAATGGAATCATAAAATATGTACCTTTTGAGATTGGCTTTCTGCACTCAGCATAAGGCCCTTAAGTTCCATTCAAGCCGTTGTGGGTATCAATTGTTCGTTACTTGCTTTTAAAGAGATTCTCCCAGATGTGAGTGGAGGAGGGAAGGCGGGAGGGAGACCAATTAGGAATCCAAGTAAATATCCCAAGGCAGGCCTCCGTCCTGGCTGGCCTCTGCACTACCTCCCTACCCCTGCAGAGCGGCCCCAGATGTGTTCACGCCCTATGGGTTGGACACGGGACTCAGGGATTGGATTGTTGATGCAAACTGCCAGTAGAGGGCGCCAGAGGTCTTCTGTCCCAGGGAGTATTCTCAAACTACTGGGAGGGTTCCAGGGAGTTTTGGGCCCGTTGTGCGCGTGAACCAAGAGAATTCTGGAGTCTTGTCCCCCCTCTGGAGCCCAGCCCCAGAAGTCGCAGTGCAGCCCTGAGCTCCACGGCTGGGGGATGAGGCTGACGACGAGTAGTGCAGGAGGAGGCAGGCTGAGGCCTGGACCGGGAGGAGGTGGGCAGGCATGGTGCAGCGGAGAGCCCGCCAGCCCTCCGCCACACCCGTGCTCCTGCTCGGCGAGTCTCTCTGAGCTCAGGCCGCCAGGCTGGGCCTTGGCGCCTCTGCCCCCTCCAAACTTCCTCACCTCTAATAATGGCCTTCAGTTCCTTGCCCACTTCTCCCAAGAGAACGCTCCCAAGGCCTCTGAGCATGTGCTTACAACCTCTCTGTCTCCACACTCTGCATCCCTCTCTCACGTGCGTCCTGGGCCACCGCACGTTCCTGCACGCGGCCGCCTACGATTCAGGGCTTACCCAGCTGGCGCTGGGCTGTGTGGAGCTGGCATTTGTGAAGCCAGCGAAGGGCTCTGTTGGGCGCGAGCGACTGCTAACCTTAGGGTTGGGCAGAGAAGCGCCGCTGCAGCGTTTCCAGGGTCCACTGGGTGGAACAATGCCGCATGACAGGCCGCTCTCCTCCAAACCCGCGTGGGCCCCCTCTCCATACAAATTCAGCCCACTCTCTTGGCTTGATCCTAACCCGGCCCCGGGCTTCTGGGCCCCAGGAGCTTGCCGATACACAGCTGTCCCGCTGCTGGACCGTCCCCAGCGACTTCCCAGCTCCCAGCCGTTGCTCAAGCCCGTCCCCCTCTGTCGAGGGCCCTTGTGCCTGGGCCCTTGTGCCTATTCGCCAATTCAACTAGCTGCATGTCCACTCCTCCCAGAAGCCTTCCCCAGTGCCTCGCACAGAACAGGTTCAAAGGTGGGAATTCCCGTCCTCGGTGCCCCCACAATGTGTTGTCTGAACTTCCATAATGGAATCTTTTTCACGCAGCCTTGCCTAAGAATTTATAGTTGGCACATCTGGCTTGCCAGAGACTTCTCATTCATCTCTTATTCCTGAAGCCTTACCCCCCAAGTTTGAGTAAGTGAATGAACGTGTCAGCTGGCAGATCTTTGAAGCCCTCTTCCTGCGCCTGCTCCTGCCCTCCACCCTCTCTGATTACTCCTGGCTGGTTTTCTGTGGCATTCCGCCCTCCCCTGGGCCAGGCTGACTCCACTCCTCTCTCCCTGGGCAGGCTCACCCTCACTGACAGCTGTCCCTGCTGCCCTCGCCCTAAAGGGCCCCAGTCCACCTCACAGCCCAGAACCCCGAGCCCCGAGTGCCGTGCACACCCTCCCTGTCCTTATGTGTCTCTCCAACTATTTACCTTCCCCCAGTCACGCTCCATCAGAGCAGGAATTTTATCTGTACGATCGGCTGCTGCACCGCTGGCACCCGGCCACCCTCAGTCAATATTTGTGAGATGAACGAATGGAGGACTCTCCCTCTGAGGTCCAGGGAACAGTTCAAGTTCAACACATCCCCGATCCATACCGTCATTTCCTCCCGCCCCACAATTCGCTTCTCCGGTCTTGGCTGCCTCTCTCCTCTCAGTCCTCCAGTTCAGAAACCCCACCTTCCGCCCAGACATCAGCTTTTACTCTCTTAACTTTACCCCCAGCCACTACATTGGCCGGATTCTACCTCCTATCCTTCCAGTTCCCACACCCACCCCAGCCCCCCCGCACACCGCTGAGACCCGGGGCAGCACCGGGACCTGCGCGACTGCTATTAACGGGATTTCCTCGCCTCTGTTTTTGCGTTTATCCGCTCGGCCGACTGAATGAGCTTTCTAAAACATCCATCTCACTGTGTCAGTCCCAAGTGAAACCCTCGTGGCAGCCACGTCCCTTGCAGGTGTGCGTTAACACTTCTTTTCCACTGGTTCATCTCTTAGCTGGAGTCAGGACTCTGGCCGTGCTGCCAGCCCCAACAGAATTAGCTAGAACGTAGTAACATGGTCTTATTTTATTTATTTTCCAGTTACCTACCATCTGTGGTGTGTGGTGTTGGTTTTTTGGTTATAGTAATGATGGTCCGTAGTACATTTATTTGGCAAAAGATATTGCAAACCATATGTCCGTCAAAGGACTCACATCCAGAATATATAAGAGAAGTCTTATGTATCACTAGGAAAAATCAAAAGAAACGTTAAAATCGAATGGAAAAATGAGCAAAAAACTTCACCAGTTCATAAAAAGAGGACACATAAGTGGTGGGACACAGATAAAAGGTGCTCAATTACATTAGTTCTCAGAGAAATGTGAATTTAAACCACAATTTGATATTCGTGTACACCCACCAGGATCAAAACTAAAAACTTCCAGTATCAGAGGCTCACAAGGATGTGGAGTAATTGAAACTCTGATTCACTGGTAGTGAGGATGTAATTTGTAAGAAATGCTTTGAGAAACCAGCCATATCTACTGCCGCCGAGCATACCTACCCTACCCCCGACCCAGGAGTTCAACTCTCCAGTGGATTTCCAACAGAGGTGAGTGCATGCCCTCACCAAGAGTTGTGCACATGCGTGGCCATAGGAGCTTTCACCATGACAGCCGAACACCGAGAGCAATCTCCATGTCGGCAGTAGAATGCACACACACACCCCGGTGTGTTCAGACTGGAATGCTGTATCAAAGTGGGAATGAACACATTAAATTATGCAAGTGTCGAGCCAGACACAAGAAAGAATGGTTTTTCTGGTTCCATTTACATGAAGTTCAGGAGCAAATAAAACTAACCTATGCTGTTATGACTCAGAGATGGGTTACAAGTGGGGCTCTACCTGGAGGAGGCACCAGGCCAGCTACTGGGGGGCTCATAATAATTGTGTTTCTGACCTGAGTGAAAAAATGACCATTTGTTGCATGAGTGAAAATTAATTGATTTGTGTGCTTCTTCGTATGTATGTTACACATCAAGAAAAAGTACTTGAATTTACATTTTTAAAAAGTAAAACATTTAAAGACAAATGCTAAGAAAATGGAAATCTGAGGACATGGCGGGTCTCTCTCTCTCTTTTTTATCCTCACCCCAGTCATGCTTCTTGGTTTTAGAGAGAAGGGAAGGGAGGGAGAGAAGGAGAGAAACATCAGCGCAAACCCACAACCCAGGCATGTGCCCTGACCGGGAATCAAACCTGCGACCTTTTGGTTTGCGGGATGATGCTCCAACCAGCTGAGCCACACTGGCCAGGGCCATGACAGGTCTCCTGAAGGCGGAGTGCACACGGCAGGGGTTCGGGGCACTCTGCCCTCCACAGTCAAGTTCAGACAGCGGTCCCTGGCTCCTCGGGTCTGGCATCATGTCACAGGGCAGTTCCACGTGACGGTTAGGAGCACAGATTCGGGACTCCTGGGGACCTGAGTTGGAACCTGAGTTCGATCCTGGGCTTTGCCACGGGCAGTGGGACTTGAGATGTTGCCTTTCCTCTCCGGGCATCAGCTTCCTCAACTGTCGATCACCTCAGCGGGTGGTGGCTTGATCAGCGGAAGGAAATGGCCCAGCACTGGGCACAAAAGGTGGACTTGACGAACAAAGCCACACTCAGCTGCCTGGTGCGCCCTGGACAAGCCCTGCTTCTTCACACATTTTTGCACCCCAAGTGTCTGTGCAGGTTGTCCCCCCCACCCCAGAATGCCCTTCCATTTGACCATCACACTGCCCACCCTTCAATGCCCAGCTTACGCACCTCCTCCCATAAGGTGCCCCACCCCTCGTGAGGTAAACCCCACCTCCTTTGGGCCATTTACCCATGAAGGGTTGTGGTTTATACGGTTTGCTATTCCTTTAGGGGTTGGCATTTGTTTACAGGAGAAGGCTCTCAATATGTACCTGCCCAAGGAGGGCATGAACAGCTCTTCAAGTGGTTCCACTTTCTCAGCAGTTTCTGGGGAAGGGGGGCTGGTTCCTTTTTCAGGCTCATAAGACTCTCAGAAGGCAGCCCTGCAGGAGGGACCTCACTCACCCCTCTGGAGAACTGGCACCACTAGACACGCTGTGGCTGAGCGGTTATCGCCATGACGTCAGCCTCAAAGGTTAGGGATGCCCCCAAGTCATCCCAGTTCCCCTTATGGCCCTATATGGATAGGTCACCCATGCGAGTGCCTCCAGTGCCTCCTCAACCTCTTGGTAGTTCAACCGGTTCCCTAAGCCAGGCATTTGCTGTGTGTGACAAGGACACTTTGTCTTAAAACCTTCATGTCATCGGGAGGGCAGCGGGGAGAGAGGGGCAACTTGTTCAGATGTGACTCCATATGTGACCGGGTCCATGGTGCCCTCGGTGGTCTGGTACATCGGGATGCATTCCCTTAGCGAGGCAGTACCGTAGAACCCCATATGAATCCTGCGCACCAAAATCTGGTGCCAACCAGCATGCCACTGCATCCCGCCCTCCTGTACCCCGTGCTCTCCCCGATTATGCAGGGGCCTACACAGAGCCAGGGCTCTGCCCTTGCCAGCCCCTCGGCCCCAAATAGGGTGCCTCGACTTTTCAGCCAAAGGTACAGTTACTAAGTGGCAGCCTCGTGCTGGTCGGGGTGGGGCAGAATAGACGGGAATCCCAGCCTTTCTATCTCCCAAATGGAGACAGATACAGACACGAATTCACAGTACAGGGTAGTGGGTATAATTGGGGAGGAGCACAGGGGCCTGAAGGCAGTCAGAGAAGAGGCACCAGGTTTGGAGCGGGGAGGTCAGGGAAGGCTTCCTGGAGGAGGTTAACATTTTGGTGACTGATCCTGTGTTCTCTGTCCCACCCACAGAATGTAAGGTCCTCGAGGTCAGGAACCTCACTCCTTGTCCCAAGCTATTTTCCCAGCACCGGGATATCCGGGACAGTGGCAGGCACAGAGAAGGGGTTCAGTTACCATCTGTGAAGGAATCGGGTCACAGCTCAGCTAAGTTGTGAGGGATGAGTGGACAGCTGGCCTTTCTGAAGGCATTCTGAGAGGGAGGCACTGCGTGAACAGAGGGCTGGAGGCAGGCAACAACGGGACGTGTGAGGAGGAGACACAGCCGGGACATGACAGGGGGGACGGGCAGGGGTGAGGTAGGCAGGACAGGACAGTGGACCCATCCCCTCCCTCTAAGGAGGCCCACCACCCCTGACACCGAGTCTACACTCCCTCCACCCCCTCCCTGAGTCCTGCGTCCTCTCATCTCAGTTCCTTCATCAGCACTTACTGAGTACCTACTATGTGCCAAGTGTGGCGGTGAAGCCAAACACCCACCAAGTGCAGCATGGGCCAGCTTCCAGAGTGATTCCCCACCGGGTGTCACAGCTCATCCTTGCAGCAACCCCAGAGAAAGGAACCCACCCACCCACCCACCAACTCACTTAGTCACACACATAACAAATGTGTGTTGCGTGCTTCATGTGTGCCAGCTGCCAGGGATGCAAAGCAGGCAGGACAAATGAGGCCCCCTTCCCTGGGGGGTGGGGAAGGAGAAACTCACAGACAAACCAACAAGGTAATCTTAGATTGTGCGTCACGTGAGAGATGTGATAAACAGGGTGACACGACGGGGAGCGACCTGGGGTGACTGGCGGGCTGCACTGAATGCGTGGAAGGGAAGATCTCTGAGAAGGTGACATCCAAGAAGCCACCAGCCGTGGAAAGAGCATGGCAGGCTAGTGCGCAGCAAGTGCAAAGGCACTGGGGTGGAACGGCACCCGGGGCGCTAAATGGGCAGAGGGGGTGCTCCTTGTAGCTGGGGAACTGATTTGTTCCATGGGGGTGAAGTGCAGAGTGGAGGGGAGAGACAGCAGAGGAAGCCAGCAGCCAGATTATGAAAGCTTGTAGACATTTGAATGAGTTCTACAGTGAGGTGCTCCGAAAGGTTTCAAGGCAGTGAGCCAACGGACTCTGAACGGTGTTCTACCAAGGCCGCTGGGCCAAGGTGCAGTGTCTGCCTTGACTTGCAAAGTGGGGGCGGGGGCAGGTAACACTGTCAGACCCAGATGCGGGAAGCCTCGGTTTCTGCTCCAAACCTCCTTCTCTCCATCTCAGAAAACTGCGCCCCCAAGCTCCCTATCACCCTAACCAGAGATTTCTTAAGTCCTGCCCGCGTCCTCTCTCCCTTTCTCCCCTCACCCTATCAGTTCTGTCTGTGGTCAGGCCAGGAGAACGGAACGGTTTCCAGGCAGGGCCGAGTGCCATGAAGGTTCAAGTGCACCAGGCAGCCTGGCTGTGGGGTGGTCTCAGCAGCTCTCTGCTCCTCTGGTGTCGGTGAGAAGGAGAATCGGCTTCAGCCACATCGAGGCTCGGCCAGGACAGGATGAGGCCAGGACAGGATGGCGAGGGGAGCAGGGGACAAGAGTCGGGGTTGTTACAAGAGAATAATCACAAGTGGACTCCAAGGTGAGAAGGAGAGAAAGGAAATGGGGGGGGGAGGTGCTGGTAGAGGAGTAAGTGGGCGAGCCACTCGGGGGGAGTTTCCGCAGGAGCCTTCCTGGGAGAGAGTGAGCTGGTCAGGGTGGAAACTCAGGATGGGACTGTCAGCAACGAGGACAAGGTCTAGGGTGTGACCCCACGAGTGGGCAGCTGGGTGGAGTGGAGACAGTAATGTCTGGAAGCGAGGAGGCCAGGCTGCCGCTGGAGCATCCCCACGGATGCTGGAGTCATAGGGAATGAGGGCGATGAGGCCCCGCCCAGAATGTGGGGAGCGGCTGGGAGGTGGCAGCTGCCAACCTTGGATGGCATAGCTGGTCCTTGCACGTTCAAACGTGCTGCGTTTGAAGGAGAAGGAATGGTTTGGAAACTGCACAAGGAACGCGGAGGACGCCCCCTTCCGCCTCCTGGCCCTGAGACGCCTCTTCATGAAAGGGTTGCTGGGAACTGCCCACCAAGGCTGGGGGGTAGGGGAAGCCCAGAGGGCCCCGGAGCTTCAGAAAGGGCTGCAGAGGAGTTGAGAGAGACGCCTGGAAGGGAAGGGGGCCAAGCTGAGGCCACACTTGGCAGACTTCCCAATTAACTGCAGCAGGAAGACGGGCCGCAGGGACAAATAGGACGAGCAGGAAAGAGAAGGAGGTGGAGACCATGGGTCTTGGGTCTTGGAGACCAGGGCACTGTGGAGGGAGGGAGGGTCCCAGAGACAGTGAGAAGTTAACTATCTTTTAGCACAGGTTAACTAGATTTTCTAGAACTGCCTCAAACTCCCCCCACCCCACCCCCCAAACTGCCAGCACTGGGGCTTCTAACCTGGCTGTCTCTCCAGGCAGCAGCACTAGTCCCCCCAGCCCACTCTGGAGGGAGGGGTCCCTCCCTGCCTGGGGCGCGGAGCCCGGGGAAGACTCACTTGCAAGTGCGTGAGGGGTCCAGGGAGGGCAGGCCCATCTCCTCGCCCTGCAGATAATCTCAGTGGGCACCGGAAAGGGGCTACCTAACACCACAGAAAGGCTCTTCAACCATGAGGAGGGTTGGGGCATGTGTCAGGGGCTCTGGATTAGCCACCAGGCCCCCCACAGTCTCCCTACCGTGTTCGCTGCGGAAAAGCGGGTGCCCCCCAGAGAGCCGCAGCTGCCTGTTTCGTGCGCGCAGGTGGGACCCATCTGACACTGCCACCGTCTTCTCCTGGCAGGCTCACTCGGGGCTCTGGGAGGGAAGTGGGAAGAAACTGGCCCTGTGACCTCCCATCTTGGCTGTCACAGAACAGTGATCCTGTGGTGTGACGGAGTTGGGCTCTGGTGTTTGGCGTCAAAAATCTGACAAATGGGAGGGTATCCAGCAATTTCAGAGGAAGCTCCGACCAGCTCAACCCCCTCGTCATCCACTCCCAGCACCAGGAAGGATGGGGCTAGATCTGGGATGCAGGGGGCGAGGCTCAGTACCAAACCCTGGAATTTCACAGACCAGCAAGTGCTCCGTGCACCGGAGTGGGAATTGGAGTACTCACAGCAGCGGGGAGAGGGGAGAGCTATGGGGGCCCTAAGGGGGTGCCTCGTCTGCTTGGGAGATCAGAAACCCACATCTGCCTATAGGTTGGGAGTCCTCACTGAGCCTGGGCCAAGGGCTCAGGAAGCCTGAATATGCCCTCTGCTCAGAGGGGACTCCACCAGAGGCTTGGTGGTCACTGACCATGGTAACAACCCCCCCAACCCTCACCCTAGTGCTAGTGACCCACTAGGCAGGAAAACCAGCCTGTCCTCTCAAGTCATCTCCCAACACCCCCGACCGCTGGGCCCCTGCGGCGCCCATGGCACAGAGGAGGGGGCAGTGGTGCCTCGTCTGCCACTGGCCTGGCCTCACAGACTAACCATCCACCCGCCCATTCATTTACTTGTTACGGGAACATTACTGAGTCCGTGCTGCATGCCAGGCGTTGCTGTAAGTGCCGAGATGCAGTCTCCCACACAGATAAACTCCGGTGCGCTCCATCTCCATCGAGAGAGTTAAATAATAAGCAAAGAAGTGAAGGAAACATAGATTAGAGAGCTGGTGTGGTTTGCTAGTCCGGACCACTGGCCCTTTCCAATCCAGGGACTAGGAGAGCACTCTGTCTGGGCTGGAGCCCGGAGGGATGAGGGTGCTAGCTCAGGAGCAGGGGGCAACCCCCCAGAGCCAGTGTCTCTCATCATTGGGAACCCAGGGAGCAGAGGGGTCTGGTCCCCTCATTCCATCCACCTCTGGAGACCCCAACAACACTGACATTCTGGGCCTGTAGGCCAGATTTGGGGCCAGCCAAGGTGTCATCTGTTAGTGGGACCTGGTTGAGAGTCCTAGGAGGAGCCCCTGGCTCATCCATCTCTCTGTACATGAAGCATCCCTCACCGTGTGCCGTTGATGCCAGCTGTTGGCATAACCCTTGGCTGGGACTGTTGGCCAGGCACCTGTGCATGGTCCTGGCTTCCTCACAACATGGCGGCCTTGAGCTGTTCACCTGGCAGCTCGGGGCTCCAGCAGGGAGTGTCCCTAGGGAACTTGAAGGATGCTGACTGTCCCGAAAATGTACCCTTGGGAGTCACATCGCAACACTTCTGCCATACCCTGTTGTCACCATATTCTATCAGGTTAGCTTAGCTCCAAGGAGAGAAGGCACAGACCCCACTTCTCAGTGGGGACAGTGGCAAAGATTTGGCAGATATGCTGTAGAACTGCCACACACAGCTAAGAGCGGTGGCATCAGAAGGTGAACTCGGGGTGCCTGGGGGCAGAGTCCACACATCAGGCCACAGACCTTCACGTGAGGCCAGGCTGCCAGGAAAGACAGGGAGGAGTCTTCGCTAAGTCAGTAGAGGTGGTCGTGGAGAGGGGACAGAGAGGAGTGACACTAAGAAGGTGAAGGCTCTGTCCT
Source organism: Tonatia bakeri (assembly GCA_004024845.1). Classification (NCBI taxonomy): domain Eukaryota; kingdom Metazoa; phylum Chordata; class Mammalia; order Chiroptera; family Phyllostomidae; genus Tonatia; species Tonatia bakeri. The sequence goes on from PVIA01004541.1 coordinate 44,549, forward strand.
GTCCCTTATGGACGTCTCAGCCTGAGCACATGCAGGACTGGGACTGCCAGGCTGGATGGCTGGGTCTGGGGGCTAGGGTGTGCGTGTTCAAGGAGCCCCCTCTCTGGGGCTGGGGACCTGAACCAGTATTTCATACTGGGGAGAAGGGCGGAGGAGGGTCCTGCACTCAGCTGAGCCCGAATGGGTCACAGGCCAAACCCCTCAGGGATTTTGCAAGGAGCTGGTGAGGAAGCATTAAGAGTGTCAGACATCACTGCCCAGAATGCTGCCACCACAGTGAAACTTGGGAAGTGAAACTTTTTCAAGGCCAACTTTCTCATCAGTTGGCTTTCAGTGGCTGTCCTGGTCAGAGCTGCAGGCAGAGACCGGGAGGCCCTGGTCAGGGGTGTGAAAACGCACCGAAACCTGCCTGGGGGATGTGGGAAAAGGGGTGCTATGGACTCCCAGGTGACCCCTTTCGGGGATTCCCAGTTGGGGGAAGGGCGTAAAGTCACAGGGCTCTTCTTCAACACCAGTGTGTGTGGCGGGGGGAGGGACAAGGGGACGGGCAGGGACTCCGTCTGGCCTGAGAATCAGCCTGGGTTTTGGTGGTGGCTCCACCAGGACCAATCTGTGTGACCTTCTAAAATCACTTCCCTCTCCGAGTGTCCAGTTTCTTCCTCCATCAAATGTCAGGTCCCTTGATCTTTAAGGCACTTCCTTCACCTGACGTCACCAGCTGATCGTCGTAGCCTCCAGAGACGCCATTTACCCCAAGCCCGTTCTCTTAGCCCCCACCCTGAGCCCACTCCGTGGACAAGCACACAGGAGGATGTTCCTAAAAATGAGAGCGTGGATTCAGCCCAGATCCGTCTTGATCTCAGGCTGAGTCTGCAACTAGACCTGCCGCCTCCCAGCTCCTTCCACTCACAGGGAGGATGGGGAGAGAGTGCGGACAGCTTAGGGGGGGCCAGCAGCGCTGCGGGGCACCACTGGTCACGCCAGCCCCACCTCCCCAGGGATCAGGAGCATCCTCACCAAGTCCTTCTCCTTCAGCACCACTGTCCAGCCACCCACCAGGAGGGACACTGAGAGCAGGGGTGTGAGGGAGGAGCTGGAAAATTCAAGACTTAGGACCCACCCCAGAGCAGCTCAGGTCCCCATCGTAGACTGTCCTTGCAGCTAGGAATTCTCCCTGGGGCTTGTCACAATGCTTATGAGTCATTTTGGGTAGTTGGTGTTTAATACTCACCTTCCTTGACAAACTGGAAGCTTCATGAGGGCAGGGGCCAGGCCGGTTCACTGCTTTATCCCCAAAGCTTGGAGCTCTGACTTGCATACAGTAGGCACCCAATAGATAACTGTTAAGTGAATGAATGAATGAGTGCTTTTGAAGCAGTTTTAATCATGTATGGAAGATTAGACATATATAAATACTATGATAATAAGCCTCTTGGTTATTCAACATTTATTATTAATACACCAGCTAACATCTACTGGGGACTAACTCTATGCCAGGATAAAGTTGCCAGATTTGGCAAATAAAAATACAGAACACTCAGTTATATTAGAATTTCAATGAATGGTGTTTTAGCATAAGTATGTCCCATACAGAATGGGCTTCCTGCATTTTATCTGGCAGGCCACACTCTCTAATCCTCACACCAACCCCATGGGCGGGTATTATTATTATTATGCCCCTTTATGGATGAGGGGACTGAGGCAGAGAGGGATAAGTAACATGTTCAACGTCACACGTCTAGAAAATGGCCAGACCAAGGCTGGGTCCTGATTAGTTGCCGCCTCCGATCAGCCTTCAGGTGCTGTCCTCTCCGGCCTCGCAACAAAGGCCCCATAGATGGTGGGCATCAGGCTGGACTCTGGGACTCACCAGGGAACTGCCATTTGCCAAGAAGGGCTATAGCTTTGCCTGGTTGGACAGGAAGAGCCCCCCAGAGGAGGGTCAGGAGAGGAGATAGGACAGAGAGGTGGGGGTTTCTGGCAGGAGGTGAGCTAGGAAGATGCCGGCTCTCTTAGCAGACCCAGCAGCCCACTCCCAGCTGTGGCTGACCTCTCCGGGCCCTGACTCTGCTCCATAAAATGGACACACAACACAGATTCACAGTTGGGTTTCTTGTTTGGAAACTTCTGCCATCTAAAATCCTTGGGGGCCAGCTAGGTTTTGGAATTCAGAATTTTTCAGATTAAAAAAATTTTATTGATTGATATTAGAGACAGAGGAAGGGGAGGGGGAAACATTGATTGGTTATTTCACTCATTCATGCAATCATTGGTTCTCGTATGTGACCTGACTGGGGGTTGAACCTGCAACTTTGGTGTGTTGGGATGATGCTCTAAGCAGCTGAGCTACCAGGCCAGGGCCACAGATTTTCAGATTTTAGAAAGGAAATTCAATGCCTGGATTGTGTGTGATATGGCACCTCCAGGGGACCTGGAACAGCCTCCAGGAAGCAGGCATGGACATATGGGGTGCACACTCAGCGGGATGAATAAAGACTGTACTTTAGTCTCTGTCAGTTCAGGTCAGATTTTGCCATCCTGTATTTTTAGTTTTCAGACATTTTGGGGTTCCGGAGTTGGGGATAAAGGAGGGTAGAGCCTTTCACGCACTGCACCCCCTGAGAGGGTGTTTGCCCCTAGGCTTCCCTGCCCTCCTTCCCTGCATGCGGGGGCCAGGGAGGGGACCCGGCTGGTTGGAGCAGAGGCGGCAAAGGAGTTTCTGAACAGAAAAACCAGCAGCTGTGAGCCCCAGGACTAAGCGGGCGTTCCCGAGCAGCCTGGTCCTCGAGTCACCGACTGTGCAGCAGGCCAAGTTTAGGAATGTGTCCTAGCCAATTGTCTGGCAGCGATGGGCTGCGGGCAGGCAAGGGCAAGGCTGTGCTGAGCCACTGCCTGGCACTAAGGAAGACCCTCTCTGCGGACCCCTGCCTGTCCCAGCAGCTGGCTGTTGCCCTGCCAGCACAGAATGGGGTGTGGGGGTGGGGGAAGAAGACGCCCCAGGCAAACGTAAGACTGACAGTTCAGGGGCTTCCGAAAGGGATGTAGGAGGAAATAGTACAACTTCCATTTCTGTTGATTTATAGTTCGCCCTTTGAAATTTTATTATTTTATCAAATAATAAATAAATAATTTTTTCATTCATATGATTTTAAAATGTAAAGGTGCAAGGATCTCAGAGAAGTATTTGTACCTCCATATTCATCGCCACACTCTTCACTACAGTAAAAAGGTGGAAGCAGGGCGTCCACGGAGGGAGGAAGAGGTAAAACGTGGCACATGAAGTCTGTCCAGAGGTCTCCAGCCATGTAATATGGAAAATAGAGACATTTATGGAAGAAGATACAAGATACAAGAAACATGGCACGCAGGACAATGACACCTCAGTCCCCTTCGAAGTAGGCACCTTGGGACCTCACACAGTTCTCCTAGTCGCCATCAGCTGCCCCTTCATGTTTTCCTGAATCTCATCAATGGTCTGACATTTTTTCCCTTTCAAAGGTGACTTTAGTTTTGGGAAAAGCCAGGAGTCGCAGGGCGCCAAATCTAGGCTGTAGCGGGGCTGAGTCACCTGGGTGATTTGAGTTTCACCACAAAACTCTGCAGGAGACGTGATGCATGAGCTGGCGCATTGTGCTGATGAAGCTGCCAATCACCAGTTGCCCACAGCTGCGGGCTTGTGAATCATCCAAATAGTTTCCACGGAGGAATGAACGTTCCAGCTTAGGCCAAATCTGATGCAGATTCTTTGCTCTAGTCATTCTTTTTTTTTTTCTTTTAAAATGACTAAATTTATTTATTTTTAAAAAATATTTTATTGTTCTATTACCATTGTCCCAATTTTTCCCCTTTGCTCTTCCTCCACCCAGTCCACCCCTCATACCCACAGTCAGTCCCCACCCTGTTGTCCATGTCCACGGGTCATTCATGCATGTTCTTTGACTAGTCCCTTCCCCTTCTTTCCACTATCATCCCCCTCCTCCCTCGCACCCCCTCTGGTCACTGTCTGACTCTTCTGAGTGGCCACTCCTCTGGTTCTATTGTGCTCATCCGTTTGTTTTTGTTCACTAGGCTCCTCCTACAGGAGAGATCACATGGTATATCTTTTGCATCGACTGGCTTATTTCACTTCGCATAATGCTCTCCAGTTGCATCCATGGTGTTGCAAAGGGTAGGAGCTCCTTCGTTCTTTCTGCTGCATAGAATTCCATTGTGTAAATGTACCACAGTTTTTTGATCCTCTCATTTATTGATGGGCACTTAGGCTGTTTCCAGCACTTGGCTATTGTAAATAATGCTGCTCGTTTTGAATGTGACGGCCACACAGTGCACATGCTCACTCAACGGCGCCTCCCACCCCCATCGGCTGGTACAGTGAAGTCACCATGGTTCACACATGCGCATTCCAGTCCACTCTCCTCAGCTGCCAGGTCCTTATGACATTAACAATGGCTGGATTTTTTTTGACAGACCTCAAATACACTGGAATATTATTCCCTAAAAAGGAAAGAAATTCTGACACATGCTGCAATATGGATGGACTTTGAGGACACTGCTGTGCGAAGGAAGTCAAAGATAAAGGGGCAAACACCGTACGATCCCACTCGCACGAGGTGCCCGGAGTGGTCGAATTCACAGAACCAGAAAGTGGAGCGGTGGCTGCCAGGGGCCGGGGGAGCAGAGACGGGTGCAGAGTTTCGGTGATTTCCTGGATTACGAGAGCTCTGCGTCCCCGGGGACACATCTGAAAGACAATGTGAGGCTCCAGGAGACTTCCAGGCACTTTGGCCGGCACCTGGATAAGGGCCAATGGCGTCTGGGCCTTGGCTTCTGGAAGCTGTCTGCAGGGGTGGAGACAGACAGCTTGTGCCAAAGTGAAGCAGCTTTGGAAACCAGCAACAGGGAGAAGCCCGATGCCTGGCAGAGGAAGAACCACGGCTCGGGGCGTTCAGGACGACCCTCGGTATTTTCCTGCCTGGCAGCTCGCCATTGGGCAGCCATCCTCACACTGGGGGACTGCGCAGTTCACAAAGCCGAGGGTCTGAGGGACACTACCTTCTCAGGAGCTAACAGTGGTTATTCAGGGGGAATGGTGCTATGTACGCCACCCTCTTCCGGTGTGTTATTAGTCTATGTAGTCTGCTGTGGTAACAAATGGATCTCCAAATCTCAGTGGCCTAACCCAACAGAGGTGTAGCTCTCACTCACACCAAGCAGCTGCCGCAGGTCAGCTGTCCTTTGTGCCATGACCCACGGATCCAGACTACTGCCTTCTAGAGGCTCCTCCATTTACAGTGTCCACTAAAGGACAAGGGGGCTGGTCCCTAGCACTGAAATGCTTTGGTCCAGCAACAATACATGCTACTTTCGTTCACTGATCGGAGTTCGTCATGTGGCCCCAAGGTGACTGCAAGGAAGGCTGGAGGAGCACATGGCTGTTCAGCCAGCACTTGGTGCCTCTGCCTCACAGGGTGTCCCAGGGAAGAGGGAGACATAGGGACAGAGGAATTAGAAGACTTTGAAGTTGGAAATCCAGACTCAAACCCAAGCTCTTCTACTCATTAGCTATGTGACCTTGGGGAAGTTCATTTCTGAAGCTAACTTCCCTCATCTGCAAAGTGGAGGTAAAGTAAAAGCCCTATCTCATTAGGGAAGGTTGATCAGATAATGCTCATAGCCCTGGCCCAGTAGCTCAGTTAGTTAGAGCGTTGTCCCAGTATGCCAAGGTTGCGAGTTCAATCCCTGGTCACGGCACATACAAGAATAAATTAATGAATGCATAAATAAGTGGAACAACAAATCTCTTCCCCTATCCTCGTCCGGCTTTCCTCTCTCTCTCTAAAAATAATTAAATATAAATTAAAAAATATTTTTTAAAGGTAATGCTCATAAAATGTGCTTACTGATGCTAGGCACATAATAAATGGACACTATTTGAGTAGTCTCATTTTGTTTGGAAAAAGCCAAAGATACTCAACATATGATTGAAAAATATAGCTGAGCCATCAGCAAATCTTGTGTCAGCCCTTTCTACAGCTGCCCATCTTCCCTACTCAGCCCAGGGCCCCCGTGCTCTCCCACCCTCCCCTCTAGAAGGCCCCACAGGGTGTGAGAGTCCTGCCGCTCTCCCAGCGTGTTTATCCGAAGGCTCAAAGGCTCGGTGTTGACTGTGGGGAGGAAGTCTTGCCTCAGGTGAAGGTATTACGGATGCTGTGAGCAGAGATGAAAAAGGGGAAGACCTGCTCCTGAATGTGGCTCTGGCTCATCTTTATGGCAAACAAGGCGCCTGGAGCATGGAAGGTCTCAGCGTGGCTATTAAGCTCTCTGAAAGGGTTTCTTGGAAGAGGTCACATTTTGGCAAGTATCTAGAAAGCAGGGGAACTTGAGGTGGCTGAGTGGAGTGGAAAGCAACTTCAGAGACAGAGGAAACCAAGAGAAACCCGGGTTGGGTACGATCCAACCTGGTCACAGAATTGGTTGAAACCCAGCAGGAATCAGAGGCAGGGACAGCAAAACCCGAACTCTCCTCTATAGGGTCAAGTTGTCGCTGGGAATCAAGGGAGCCATATTTCCCAGGCTCCCTTGCATCTAAGTGTGGCCTCATGCCAGGTTTTTGCCAGTAGAATGTGAGCAAAACGTATGTGCCACTTCTACGCCAAGGGTTTTGAGAAGTGGTTATGCTTTCCACAAAATTTGTTTCCTCTCCAACCAGATGTGTGTGCCAAGGATGACGGTTAGACCAGGGGATGGTAGAGCCTCAAAGGCGAAACACCTGGTCTCTAAATGGCTGCATGGGGGAAAGCCACCTGCAGACCAGGAATAGCTGCTATGAACTGGTACCTGGATGAGAAAAAAATAAACCCAACATATTTGGAGGTTTACTTGTTACAGCAAGCAGCAGCATCTTAAAGCGCAGTGGGTACCTCTGTCCTTGAAGGGACTTGGGGTCATCGTGGGAAGTAGAGAGAGATGGCAGTGCCCAGGGGGGCTGTCCCACCACCCCCGCCCCCCACACAGCCCGGATGCCTAAACAAGGAGCTCCCAGCCTTCCTCCTCCCACTCTCACCACACACATTCTTCCTGATGAAATAGGGATGGATCCAGGATGGGTGGTGTTTGGGCTTGTCCAATTTTCTACTTCTTGAGAATCTCTCCTCAGAGCATGAGTTGGAAGTTTTGGCCCTTGTGAGAGGTGTGGGCAGCTGACTCTATCCCTGGGTGGGGTGACAGGGTAAAACACAGCTGGAGAAACCATTGAGGTGGCGGTCAGTAAGGGAGAGCAGCCAGCCAGCCCCGGGGTTTGGCTATGAAGCTTTTAGCGAAGTAAATCCTAGATGTTTCAGCCTCCTTCTCCCTCCTGCTGGCTAAGCCAGCTAAGGACCAGAGGCTATGGAAGCTTCTTGCACAGAGGGCAAATTTGCCACCTACACCACCGAGGCCAGCGTACTTGTCCACAGAGCGACCCGCTGATCCCAGACCACCGGCTGAATGATGCAGCTCTGGAGGTTGAAGAGGAGGGTCACAGGAGTGCTTGCCCAAGGCCCCTTGGCACTGCCCTGCCTTCCCTTCCTGGGAGAATGTTGAGGAAGGACGTCCCTTCTCAAGAACAGAACAGAGGGAAAAAAGTCTGTTTTCCAGACTATACTGTGCACCAGACTATACTGTGCACCTGTGATATTTGGCCCTCTCAGACCCACTGCAATTGCCTGCAAATAAATGGCACCTCCCCCATCCTCTCTTCCCTACACGTAGGGTCTCCTGATGGCCTGTCTTGTCTGTCACTGTTCTGGCATTCAGCTCTGCTGCCAGCGATAAAAAATAAAATTTGAAAAGAATGCTATTTGCAATAGCATTAAAAAATGTGAAATACTTAGGAAAGATTAGCAAAATATGTGTAAAACCTCTTTACTGAAGACTACAAAATATTGCTGAGAGAAATTCAAGAAGGCCTAGGGAAATGGAGAGGTATGTTCATAGCTTGGAAGACTCAACATTGTCAAGATGTCAGTTCTCTCCAAAATAATCTTTAGATGCAACTCAGTTTCAATCATAATCCCAGCAGATGCCTTTGTAGAAACTGGCATGTTGATTGTAAAATTTTATGAAAATACAAAGGACCGAGAGCATCCAAATCATCTTGAGAAAGAAGAACAAAATTGGAGAATTGACCTCACCTGATTTCATGACTTATCATAAGGCTATAGCAATCAAGACATTGTGTCACTATCAAAAGGATAAACACTTCCAGCCAAGATGGAGGAGTAGGTAGACACACTGTGCCTCCTCGCACAACCAAAAGAAGGACAACAACAAATTTAAAAACAAAAACAACCAGAACTGACAGAAAATCAAACTGTATGGGAGTCCAACAACCAAAGAGTTAAAGAAGAAACATTCATTCAGACTAGTAGGAGGAGCAGAGATGGGCAGCCAGGCAGACAGGACTCTAAGCAAGGCAGCAGCTGGCAGACCAGGTGGTCCCACATTTTATTGCAGATAAACCAGGAGGAACAACTGGGGAGCAAGACAGACCATGCAACCCAGGGTCCCAGCACAAGAAAATAAAGCCTCAAACCTCTGGTTGAAAACACCTGTGGGGACTGAAGCGGTGGGAGAAACTACAAGCCCCATAGGAGCGTTTGTTGGAGAGACCCACAGGGTCCTAGAATGCACACAAACCCACCCACATGGGATTGAGCACCAGAAGGTCCCAATTTGCTTGTGGGAAGTGGGGGAAGTGACTGAAAGTCAGCAGAGAGCGGAGCAAGTGGTGTTGTTCCCTCTCCGACCCCGACCCCCACACACAGTGCCACAATGCAGCCACAGGCATTGCCCCGCCCTGGCAAATACCTAAAGCTCCACCCCTTACTGCATAACAGGTGCTCCAGGACAAAAAAATTATGGCCCAAATGAAAGAACAGATGAAAGCTCCAGAAAAAATACAACTGAGCAATGAAGAGATAGCCAATCTATCAGATGCACAGTTCAAAACACTGGTAATCAGGATGTTCACAGGATTGGTTGAGTATGGTCACAAAATAGAGGAAAAAGTGAAGGCTATGAAAAGTGAAATAAAGGAAAATGTACAGGGAACCAACAGTGACGGGAAGGAAACCGGGACTCCAATCAACGGTTTGGACCAGAAGGAAGAAATAAACAGTCAACCAGGACAGAATGAAGAAACAAGAATTCAAAAATATGAGAAGAGGGTTAGGAACCTCCAGGAGAACTTTAAACATTCCAACATCCAAATTATAGGGGTTACAGAAGGAGAAGAGGAAGAGCAAGAAATTGAAAACTTACTTGAAAAAATAATGGAGAACTTCCCCAATCTAGCAAAGGAAATAGACTTCCAGGAAGTCCAGGAAGCTTAGAGAGTCCCAAAGAAGTTGGACCCAAGGAAGCATACACCAAGGCACATCATTATTTCATTACCCAGATTAAAGATAAGGAGAGAATCTTAAAAGCAGAAAGAAAAAGAAGACAGTTACCTACAAATGAGTTCCCATAAAATTGTCAGCTGATTTCTCAAAAGAGGCCTTACAGACAAGAAGGGGCTGCAAAGACATATTCAAAGTCATAAAGGGACCTACATCCAAGATTACTCTATCCAACAATGCTATCATTTAGAATGGAAGGGCAGATAAAGTGCTTCCCAGATAAGGTCATAATAAAGGAGTTCATCATCACCAAGCCCTTATTATATGAAATATTAAATGTTAATGTATCTAAGAAAAAGAAGATTAAAAATATGAACAGCAAAATGACAACAAATTCCCAACTATTAACAACTGAACCAAAAAAAAATGAAAACAAAAACTAAGCAAACAACTAGAACAGGAACAGAATCACAGAAATAGAATCATATGGAGGGATATCAGCAGGGGAGTGGGAGCGGGAGAAAGGGGGAAAAGATACAGGGAATAAGTAGCATAAATGGTAGGTAAAAAATAGACAGGGGGAGGTTAAGAATAGTGTAGGAAATGGAGAAGCAAAAAAACTTATATGTATGACACATGGACATGAACTAAAGGGGGGAATGAGGGTGGGAGGGGGTGTGCAGGGCAGAGGGGAATAAAGGGGGAAATGGAACAACTGTAATAGCATAATCAATAAAATATATATTTAAAACGGATAAACAGATAGACCAATAGAGTAAAACAGAAGACCCAGAAATAGACCCACAATTAAATGGTCATTTGATTTTTTTTATAATGTCACCAAAGCAATGCAATGGGAAAATGAAAGTCTCTTCAATAAATGGTGCTAAAACAACTGAACACCCATACAGAAAAAAAAAACCAACTTTAATCCCTCACACCATTCACAAAGTTGATTTGAGATGGATCATAGACATTAATCAAAAGCGAAAACCATAACGCTTCTAGACAAAAACAAGAGAATATCTTCGGGACCTGAGAGTGGGCAAAGTTATCTTAAACAGATCCTAGAAAGCAATAACTATTTTTGAAGATATCAATACACTGGACTTCATAAAAATTAAAAACTTCTCAAAAGGAAAAAATTTAAAACTGCTCATCAACACATGCCATTAAGAAAATTATAGCAATCCTCAGACTGGAATAAAATATTTATAAAACACATCTGACAAAGGACTGATACACATAATTGATTGATATAATTAATATACAAAAACTGCAGGTATTTAATGTATACAATTGGATGAATTTTACATGTACATAACTTCTGAAACTATCACCACATTCAAAGTAATAAATATATCCATCTCCTCCAAAAGGTTTCTTCATGTCCCTTTTTTTGTTTTGGTTTTGGTGGTAAAAAAAAAAAAAGTTAACATGAGACCTACCCTCTTAAAACATTTTATAAAGTGCACAGTACAGTCTTGTTAGCCAGTCACTGTGATGTACAGCAGAGCTCCAGAACTTACTCATCTTGTGCAACTGAAACTTTACACCCATTGAGCAGCGACGACCCATCTTTCCCTCCCCCAGCCCCTGGCAGTTACCTTTCTGCTCTTCGCTGGGTACAATGTTGAATAGAAGGGACAAGAGTAGACATGCTTGTTTCATTTATTCCTGATCTTAGAGGGAAATCATTGACTCTGTCCCCCTTAAGTGTGTTAATTTTATTAAAAATGCCTTTAATCAAGTTGAGGAATTTCTTTACTATCCCTAGTTCGAGTGTTTTTAGCGTAAAGGGATGTTGGATTTTTCCAGTTGCTTCTTCCAGATGTATTGAGATAATCACATGGCCTTTGTCTTTTATTCTGTTGATAGGGTATACTATATTCATTGAGTATTAAATGCTAATCCAACCTCGCAGTTCTGGGATAAGTCTTACCTGGTCATGGTGTCTAATCCTTTTGATACGGTGCTGGATTTGGTGTGCTGGTATTTTGTTGAGGATTTCTGTGTCTGTATTCACTACGTCTATATACTGGTTCGTAGTTTTCTCTCCTTGTGTTGTCTTTGCCTGGTTTTGTTATCATGGTGATTCTGGAGTCATAGAATCAACTGGGCAGTGTCTAGGTTTCTTGTTGACTAATATTTTGGTCAAATTTAGGTCTTGATCTTTACATTCTGAGGAAAAGCCAAGGTCTGAGAAGATTCATCTGGAGCTCTCAGCTGGAGCATGAATCACAATGAACTGGGACCTTGTTCAGAGCAGAGTCCCGGGTCGTGGGCCCAGAGACTGACTCAGAAAGTCTGTAGCAGGGCTGGGGCCCAGTGTTTCTGACAAGCACCCCCCAAGAGATGCTGAGATAAGGGCCTTGTCATTTCATTTTAGGAAACATTGATAACTCGCCTGAGCTGACCCAGAAGTAGCCACAGATGATGGGCTAGAAAAGTCATGTTTTTCTCATGCAGGGGTCTCAGAGCCTTCGATGTGTTGTTCATGTCCATCAGACATATCTAAATGGGAAGTTAGAGTATGCACTGTTTCTCAAACATAGTTGTCCACAAAATCTTTTCTTTTTGGAGGAGCCCCTCATAGGAGTGAGGTTTCACGGAGCACTTTGGTAAACACTGCCCCCACCATTACTCAACTGTCCCTGTAAACTCTCATGGGGCTTTGTTCCAAGCACTCGCCCCTCTAGCCTGCAGCTGCTTGTATCTGCCTGGCCATCAGTCAGAGGTCTGTCTCAATTAGGGGTTTGATGAGTTAGGCATTTGCCTCCTAAGTAAAACTTCAGGAGTTGCCAAAAATCTCAATAATCAAGATAAATTATTATTTGGAATCTGGGTCGACCAGATCTCCCATCAGGCAGCCAGTAGGATATGGGTACTTATGAGTAGAACCAAGAGCCAGGGTCTGTCCAGGTGGAGTCCAGCCCCAGGGAAGAAGGGTAGTCCAACCAGGTCTGTTGTCTGTCTCCCCTCTGGACTGTGAACCCCCCAGAACAGGGGCAGGCCTTCTGCAACCTCTCAATCCCCAGTCTGAATTCATAGTGCCCAGGACACAGAATTCCTCGATTGCTTCACAGAAAGAGCACAGGTCTGATGTCCAGCTTACTTACCCCAAATCTGATCTGAGCACCTGACCCAGTGAGAGGCACAGGGAGACACAGCCCATGCGTATTTGGAGATGATTGAGTGACTTTCATCTAGAAAGTTCTCCCAGTGTATCTGAGGAGTCTTTGTGAGGTTGCCTTGCTTGGGATTTGCCCCCATCCTTGAACTGGGGGTTAGGGGCTGTTTGCCAGAGAGTTTCTGGAAAAAGTCTGTCCTTTTCCAAACACCCTTTTCTTTCTGGTCCAACAGAGTTTGACCTCAAATGTTCAAGTTCTAACATTCAAGAGCTGGACTTGGGCCTGACTGGGCTGGCGCTAGATGGCTGGGATTTGTGCAAGCATCGTGACCTGACTGGGCTTCGTAGCTGGGAGGCCCTCAGCCCTGACCTTGGGAGAAAAGCTGAAAGCCAAGAGTATGGCCCAGGGATGTCTTCCTGGGCCCACCCTTCAGGCTGGTTTCAGCATATTGCCCTACCTCAGTCCTACTCATTCCTCTGTCATTAAATGTACTTGAAAGGACTCCTGTCGTTTCCTTGGAATTTCCATTTTCTTTCTTCCAAGAACTATAAAAATCTCATCAATTAAATGGTGACCGCAGGAACAAGAATAGGATTCCCTTTAAACAACTTCTATAAAAACGTTATTCAGTGACTCCACAGTGACCTGCTGAAAAGGGGAAGCATTTTTACTCTCAGCCAACCTCCAATTCCTGATGAGCCCCCAGCTGACTATAGAAAATTCTCGTCTTTGCAATAAAAAGCTGATCCCTCATAACCTCTACTTGTCAGGACCTCATAAATTTACTTAAGAGTTGTTTCATAACTTCAAAAGTGCAGTGATGTCTTCTGGGAATTAAGCTTTATTAGAACTCAATGGCATTAAACAAATTTCAGAGAGCAGGGCAAACTAGAGTCCGGAGAGCTGCATTTGTGTAGACTTTAGGATTGCCAGCCAGCCGGCCGGTTCTCAGGGATTGTGGAATGGACCCTAGGTCTAAGAGGCTGGCTGTCCAAGGAAGGTCACTTCATGGATAGGGAGCTGAGACCCAGGTTGAGGACAGAGGGGGTTGTCCACATTTACACAGTGGCAAAGCTGAGGTGAGGACATGGGTCTCCAGACCCCAGATCCTGTCTCCCTTTCCCTCCCCCACTCCCAGGACCCAGCCCCTCTGCTCTAATCCCTTCCTGCTAGGAAGGCAGAAAAGAACCCAAAGGCTGACTGATGGAGCACGTGTGGGAAGGAGATTCAGCCGTTTCTCTGTTCAGTCGTCCTTTGCACTTTGAGTCACGTGTCTTCATTGCGCCACATCAAGTGGATTTCAGGCAGGTGAGAAGAAAGTGGGGAGAAGTCGGGAGGCCCCAGAAGTAAAACGGCTACAGTAGCGCTCACCCTTGGCTGCCCTACAGAATCACCTGGGGTCATTCAAGAGTCCTGCTGTCCAGCCCTGGAGGGATGGCTCTGTTGGGTGGAGAGTCGCCCCATAGGCCGTGAGGTTGCAGGTTTGATTCCTGGTCAGGGAACATGCCCAGGTTGCAGGTTTGGGCCCAGGTCAGGGTGTGTTCTGGAGGCAACCAATCAATGTTCTTTCTCTCACATCAGTGTTTCTCTCCCTCCCTCCCTCTCTCTCTCTCTCCCCCCCCACCACCTTCTTTCTCTAAAATCAATAAGCATGTCCTCAGGGGAGGATTTAAAAATAACAAAATAATAATAATAAAAGTCCTGATGTCCAGGCCACGCCCCAGGTCAATTGCATTAGAATCTCTGGGGCTGAAATTAGGTATCATTAGGACTTTAAAATAAAACTCCCCTTTGATTCCAACCTACAGCTGTGTTCAGAACAGTAAACACCATTCTCAGTCAGACAAGTCGACAGGGGATGGACCCGCTGTGCTGGTGGCGATGAGCATCCACCCTTTACGGAGACAAAGCTGTGGGACCTTGTGCAGTGGGTCCTGGGCCCTCGCCCTCGCTGATCCCGGTCACAAGAGGAAATCCTCATCCTAACAGCGTGTATTCGTGGAGTGCGTGCTCTGCCCCGCCAGCCGTTTCTGCGCGACGCCTCCTTTTCTCCACAGTTGCCTAGCAACCCAGGTGCAGTTATCATCTGCACGCGGAAGACGACAAACCTGAAATGGAGCACAAACCCCAGTCTCCGAGACCCCTAAGCCTGTCTTCCAGTAAATGTTTGTTGAAATCATTATTATGGATTACTGTTGTACGCTTCAATGCAATCAAGGCTTCAACAAGTATTTCCTGGGTGCCTCTCATGGGCTGGGCACTGGGTGTAGAGTGGTGAGCAGGGCGGGACCTGTCACGCCCTCATGGAGTTTGCAGCATAGCAGGGCTCTATTCAAAGACTCCACTCAGACTTCTGTGCGTGTGAATGAATGAGTCATTTCCAGACGCAGAGGGCTGTGAAGGGGGCCAACGGGAGGCTGGGATGGGGAGTAATGGGCAGCAGGACCGGCTTCCACCAGAGTGGTGGGAAGCGGGCCTGGGTAGGCTGCCCAGCCTCCCCCTCTATTAGGAGGGCAGGAGGCGGCCCCTGAGCGTTTTGGGAAGAGCAGTGACAGGATTAGATCTGGGTCGTTAAAAGACCAGCTCCCAGCAAGAGGATTCACTGTCAGCCTCAGCACCTACCAGCTGGGTGACCCATCGCCCCCACCCACCCATCCCGTCATCCTCCTCTGGCAAAGGAGACCCTAGACCAGTGACATCTCAGGCCACCAGCCCAGAGTCCATGGTTACAGGGCTGAGGAGCCCATTTGTTATTCAGCCCCAGCTCAGATTTTTAGGAGATACCAAAATAACAACAGCCTAACATGGCGTAATTCAGCCAGAGGAGCCAGGAGATCTTAATCAGAAACATCACAAAAATAACAACATTAACCCAAACCATTCCTGCTGGCTGGAAATTCAGTGCCTCTTTCAAGGTGTTTAAAAAGAGTCCTCTGGTCATTCCACAGGAGTTATTTTTCATGTTTAGACAATATTTGTGGGTGTGGACTTTTTCCTCTGGGGCCTCCATCTTCTTTCTGGAATAACGTGAGTACCGGTGAGTACAGCTTTTCAGTATATTTCTCCTTGAGAGATTATGTGTATCTAAAGATAGTGAATTATTTGCCAGAAAGAAGTTTAAAATGAAAGATGACTCTAAACTCTGGCATACGATATGGCGCTTCTCCTGAGCCACCTTCCTCCCTGAGTTCTGCACCCAGGAGGTGTGTGACCTGCACTGCTGGGAGGGCAATGGGCAGGGAAGGGGGGCGGGAGCGCAGGAAGGGGGCAGGGGTGCAGGGCACCCATCAGGGCACAGAGTCCTCCGGAACCCTGTGGGGACAGCTAGGGACCTGCTGCACTTGTGGGGTGTCAGATCTAAACTCTTACCCCAGCTCGGTCCCTGTGAGCTGTGTGACCTTGCACAAGGCGCCCAGCCTCTCTGATGGTCAGAATCCTCTCAAAGCAAACAGGGTGAGTAATCACACAAGACCCTCCTTAGGGGCCTGGGAAGGTGGTGGGGTGAAAGTAGTTCGTGGGCTGGACCCGCACAATTCATCAGTCTGTCGTTGCCTTCGGTCTGACACTGAGGGTCCAAGAGAAGAGGAAAAAGTTAAAGATGCAGGAACCTGCCCTGGCCGGTGGCTCAGTCGGTTGAAGTGTCGTCCTGTACACCACAACGTTTGCGGGTCCGAATCCCGGTCAGGGCGCATACCTACGTTGTGGGTTCAGTCCTAGTCAGGGCACACGCCGGATGGGAGGCAATGAATCGTGTTTCTCTCTCACATCGATGTTTTGTTCTCTCCCTCTCTCTCAAATCAATAAATACATCCTTGGGTGAGGATTAAATATAAAAAAAGATGTAGGAGCCCTGAGGGGGTCCCCAAACCCCATGCTTGGTACCTCTCAGCTGCTGTGGTCTCCCTTGGGCTGTGAAAACAGTAGGGACCCTCCAGGGCAGGCTCTGGGGCAAATACTTTTTACAGGATCACCTCGCAAGAGCATCAAGAATCAGATGATTTCATTCCACAAAAAGGGAAGCTGAGGCTTGGTGAGGCTTTATTCCTGGGCTGGGCCAGCCTTTCGCCTCTCCTGGCTGAGCACCAGTCCCTGTGAGAGGTGGCCGTGGGGTGGGGGGCATGGCTTCTGTGGGGCAGGAAAGCCCTAGGAGTCCTTTTAGAGGCCCAGGACAATGTTTTCATTTTAATTTTTTTTAATCAAAAGAGAAACTGAATGAAATAAAAATGAGCATATAATCATGAATCCAGTTTGGTTTACATTCATCTTTATACCGATGCAGCTGAATAATATACTTTTTAATATTTTTTATGGAGGAAAAGGTACACAAAGGCAAAAGTCTTATGTGGCCCTGGTGCCCCATGATTCGGCCCCCACACAGGAGAGGAAGGCCAGGAGTTCCTCATCCAGATCGCCCGCCTGGCTGAGTCTCGTTGGCCCCCGGGGGGCTCAGCAAGGCCAGGCCAGAGCAGACCCAGCCTAGAAAGCCAAAAGCCTCAGCAAGGCAGCAAGGTGCAGGCCACTCTGGCTTGGCTTGCAGAGCCCCTCCCCATCCCCTGCCCCATGCCCTGCCCCGCGTCCTGCCTGGAGAGCCCCCCACCACGGCAGTGTCCTCGCGGCCCATGACTGAGGAAGGGCGTGCTCCAATTCCTGGCAGAACCCAGCTTCCTGTTTTTTTTCCAAGTGGACGAGGTCAGGCTGCCGCTGCTACCAAGGGACATGGGGACCAGACATGGGCCAACAGATCCCAGCCACGCTGATGGGCTCCGAGGTGGAGGGAGGAGGGGCAGGCAGGCTGGCCACTATGGGTGCCAGGACCCGGAGGGGGTCCCCTCTTCCTAACACCCTCATGGGCCCCCTACAGACTTCAGCAGGGCCTCCTCATCCTCCTCTCCGACCTCCTGGGCTTCTGTTTGCTCACCTGTGAAACAGAGAGGGAGGTTCTGCAGTGCCTGACCACCTGCTCATGGGGTCCGAGAGGCTGAGCAGGGAGCAATAGAGCTGGTGACCAGGGCCCATAATGATAACTGTCTGTTTCTCGCCTCCCTGCCTTGCAGGGCTCTGCCTCTGTGCGATTTCATCTTCACCGTGACCCCACGCCACCGGACCTACTACGCCTATGTTGTAATGGAGGAAACTGAGCCTGAGTGCCTCCTCATGTCAGGTCCCAGGGCTAGGAAGTGGCCGATGTCAAGCTGTGTCCGCACAACAGCCATCCCCTCCTCAGATGAATGGCGTAGGCAGAGCCGACACAGAACTGATGAGTCTAGGTCTCCCTCTGGCCAAGGCGGCCGAGGAGTTACTGGGTGAGAAGATCAGATGCTTCGCTGGCTGGTGCCAACAGACACCAGGGATCTATAAAGAGCCAGTGTGCAGCCTCCGGCCCCTACCCCTGCACCACCGTCCATTCAACACTGTTCGTTGCCTACCGGGTACATGCCAGGCGCCTGCCCTCAGCATGCCCGTTTGGGACTTTTTTATTCACTGCTTTCAAAGAGAGAGGAAGGGAGGAAGGAGGGAGGGAGGGAGAGAGAGAGAGAGACATAAGAGAGAAACATCCGTTGGTTGGCTTCCTGCACACACCCCAACCAGGGATCAACCTGCAACCTGGGTATGTGCCCTGACCAGGAATCAAACCTGCAACCCTTAGGTCCACGACCAACTGAGCCACACCGGCCAGGGTCCCTTTGGGACTTTTGCACCCTTCTCCTTCCAGGGCACCTTTGAGTTGGAATGTCAGCTCTGCCGCTTATGAGCCATAGGCTTTGGGTGAGTTTCATAAGCCATCTTTGCCTTAGACGCCCGCCCCTTTGAAATGGGGATGATAATAGTACTGAGCTCATGGAGCGGTTACGTGAATGAGGGCATCAATTGCGTTCATTCCGCATCAGCATCCTCTCACCCTTCTTCCTTCCAGCTCCTCTCGTCTCACTTGGCCTCACTCCTTCCTTCTGCTTGCTCCGCCCCCTGCTCTCTGGTTTACGTCTCCCTCGTTCTTTCCAGGGCCTTACTGTGATGGGGAGGGACATCCAAGAAGAGGAGGCAGAGGCCAGGAGTATGTAAGGCCACGGCCAAGGTCAGAACCACCTGGTGAACGCAGCCACGTGAGAGAGCAGGTTCCGTGCTGCAAAGGGCCTCCTCTCCCGCTGAGCCCTTTTGAGTCCAAGAGCAAGTCCAAAAGGTAGGAGAGGGGTAGCTGAGCCCCACAGAAGCTGGCCTTTCATCTGGGTGACCCTGAGCATCAACATGAAAGGGTAGGGGACAGAGCCTCCCAACTCTAGCAAAAGCAAACGCAGGGCAGCCTGTTCACCAGCTCGGGGACTTGTGGGATGTAGAAGAATCAAACAAGAGATGGGTGCATGGTCCATGGGTAGGCATTTGATAAATATTTGCCAAATGGATACATGACTTCATGTGGGAGGGGGGCTGAGAACGTTAGAGCCAGGAACAGAAAGAAGACAGGGACTGGAAGGGGCACCGACAACCACATCTGCCGAGCTGAATACGGACCAAGATAGCAGCTCCTAATGCTACCGGCCAGCCCTGGACAAGCACTTCCTGTGTGCCCCCAGTGCTGATCTGAATGTCTTACCCGCATGACTTATTACTTCTCCTAACAACCCTCTACAATAGTTCTGTTATCACCACCCGGTTTGACAGACAAGGAGACTAAGACAGAAATCAAGAAGCTGGCCTTTGGACAGTCTGGCCTCAGGGGCCACGCCACTAACCACTGTCCCTCCCACCTCTCCATTTATTCCTGACAGCACAGCCTCAACACTAAGGTCATGTGCTGATATTTTGCACGTCAGATTTGGCCCCCTGGAGACTTTTAGTGTGTGTGCTCCACCTGGGGCTCCTCCAGTGTTCTCTTTTTGTTGTCATTCATATTGTCACCCATCCTCTCAGCAGCTTCACGCCATGGGCCACTTTGGTTCACAACCAAATCCATGCTGGCAGTTAGGAGAGAGGCAGTGGTGGGGTGCACCGGGGTGGAGGTGGTGAGGGCAGGGAAAGGAATGTTTGGGGCTGTTTGGAGGTAACAGTGAGAGGGCTCCCTGATAATTTGGATGTGGGGATAAGGTTATGATTACACCCACCTTGCTGCAAATTAAATGACAGGACAAACGTGCAGTGAATGAAACGATGCATGCGAAAGCCACATAGAGTCCTAAAAAGCAAAGGAAATGGGTGAGAGAGAAAGCAGGAGAGCAATCGATGAAAAGGTTGCAGACCGAACTGGCCCTGAGCTTGTGCCTGTCACTCGGAGCCTTACGTACCCTGCACTGGCCCAGGGCTCCAGTCGAAAGACCCAGCAGGTGCTCCAGCTGTGGGCACCTGGGGCAGCCTGGTTTATGCCGATGGTCTGCCCATGGCTGTCATCAGTGCCCTGGTGGCACATGCTGTGGGGCACCACCTAAATCCCCAGCTGTCAGGAATGCTGCCAGAAGACGCCTTCAGCTGTCAACCCTCTTTGGGGACTGCAGAAAACAGCCTCACCCAAGGTCACACCTCCTTCCAGAGGCAGCCAGTAGCCAACGAGGGATCACCATGGTGGTAGGAGAGCCAGGCCCCCTTGCCCGGCTGGAGACGAGGCTGAAGGGCCGTCTCAGCTCTGGGCTCCCCTGCGGGGTTGACGGAGGCCTGCGTGAAGACTGAGTCACACCTCAAGCTCTCCCTCTGCCCAGTCTGGCTTCTTTCCCTTCCTTTCCACAGGTGTCCATCCTCACGATTCTTCTGCACGCAATCTCCTTCTCGGAATCTGCTTCCTGGAGAACTCAATCTGCGACTATCACTTTAACTCTCAAAAGCATCTCAATTACGATAACAAATTACACAGTTGCCCCAGCTCCATGAGGCCTACCAGGTCACAGAACTTGTCACAGCTCATTGTAATTACCTGTTTATTGGCACTGGACTGAGGCAGGCAATGTGCAGGTCTGTCTCCTTCCCAATTATTCAGAACCCAGGGCTTGTCACGGCAGGCGCTCAATAAATATTTGTTGAATGGAGAGATGAACCACCTTCACTCAGTGTTTAGAGACCAGGGCAGCTGTTGGGGAGGGCAGGGGAGAGGAGGGAGGAGGAGGTAGCTGCCCTAAGCCCTTAAAACAAAGCAGCAACAGTACGTATGTACGGTGCACCCACTCCCCTCCCCAATCTGCCTTTGCTTTTGGCTCCTTCTGGCTGTACTGCCTCCTCTCAACAACATCCCAGGCCTGACTGTAGTCTCCACATTTACAGCTTCGCTCCTCGTTTGTTCGTTCGTTCATTCATTCATTCATTCATTCATTCATGTAATACTTATTGAACCCTCCCCGTGTGCCAGACCCAGTGCAGGACTCAGGGCTACAGAGGGGAGCACCTACACCCCAACCTCGTGCCCTCTAGGAGCTCACAGGCTGGGTGGGAGACAGACATGTGAATGACTCTGGTGATGCGGAGTGAGAAGAACACACCAAGGTTACACTTGATTTCTGTTTTTAGCAAGATCACCTACACTGCTGTTGGGTGGAGGGAGGAAATGGGGTCCCTGAGTTTGTCTGCAACCTTGGAGCACCGTTCTGATCCCAGTATGCACCTCGTCCTTAAGGACCCCACCCCCACCCCTACTTCATTGCTTTTCCTGCTCTCTCCTCCTCCATCACGCCCCTCCCCCCACCCCACAAACTGAAATCCATCAGTCCCGTGGCCCACACTAGGCCGCAGTGCCCTCCAGGATGACGACCAAATCATTGAAATGGGCGTGGGGTCGTGTGTTCCTTCCTGGGTAAGGGTCATGTTTTAAAGATGGCCTTCTGGAGGAAACAGCCTCCCTTTGGTCGCCTGCTCTGGACCAGGTGGGCAGAGAGCTTGGGGGGTAAGAAGACCTGGTGCAGTGATCTGGCTGGCCTCTGGTTCAGTGGGCAGGCAGCTGTCCCCCTCGTGGGTGAGGTCCTAGGTAGACCCAGGTCAGCTCCCAGAGGAAACCCGGAGCCAGCCTGCGGGGCTGGCAGTGCCTGGGAGAGCTGTCAGTCCCGTCTGTCACATCCCCACCCACCCTCTCACTTCCCGTTCTCATCTCCTGTTGTCCGCGGTGCTGTGGCTGCCGCTGGAAGCTCACACACAAAGCAGAATTCCAGGAACTCCAAGCTGAGCCGGCTCCTGGCTGTTTTCTCAGTTCCGTTTCATATCTTGTTAAAGGTTTCTGGTGCCGGAGCTCAGCCTCATGACCTTCCAGGCAGAATCCTGGCTGATCGCCTCTGCGCTGCCTCCTTCCCTCCCCCGCAATCACACTTCTCCTTGGGGGCTTCTGAGAATCCTAGAAGGTCACTGCTGGAAAGGACCGTAGAGATAGCGAAAGAGGAAGCTCAGCAGCTTCAGCCCAGGGAGGCGGCCTCCATCTGACTCTCCCCACCTGCAAGGCCGCTTTCTCCCCAGGGCTCCAGCCTCGGAAGTGCCCCAGTGGTGTGGGGCACCCGGGCAAGAGCAACACCTTTCTTTCACGCTTGCCCCCTTCTAGAGGTGATGAGATACAGATGTTTAACTCTTCTGGAAAAGGGTGGGGAATTTGCTGATAACATACAAAGCCCAGGATATAAAGGAAGAAAAGCAGAGAGCTCCCCCATCCTACCCCTCGGCAGCACAGGGAGAGGTGCAGAATTTTCTAGAAGAATGAAGGATATCTGGAAGGACTGCTAAACTGAATGTCTCGGGGCCAAGGGACAGGCATATTGAATAGAAGTGACTCCAGGCAAAAAGATGATCGGAACGCTTTGCAGAATTTAGGAGAAGGCTTTTCTTAGTCTGTGATTAACTCTGTGATTATGGTGATGTGACAGGCTTGGACGAGTGGACACAACTGCTCCGCAGTCCCCCTGTCCTGCACTGTCCTTGTTCCTCGCTCCCTTCCTGGAGCCACAGAGAATTCGGAGGAGGATGGACTGCATCCCGCCATCTGCATTTATTTAATTCCTGTCTTTCTTCAGCAAAGGTTTTCCAGCACCTGTTCTGGACCCCAACGAGACGATGGTAATTGCGGCCGATGTGGCGTCTGCCCTCACGGAGCGTGCAGCCCATGGGGAATGCGTAAACAATGCCACAGTAGCGTGGGGTACAGTGCTCCATGGGCAGGAAAAGAGAGAGAATGCTAAGGGTGCCCAGGTAAGGAGCCCATCGCAAAGGAAGTCAAGTCTAATCCAGCCTAGGGGATGACAATGGGTTAACCAAATGACGATGACTCAAGCTCAGAGAGGCTGACTTCCCCAAAGATCACACATCTACTAAGTGACAGTCACCGACTCAGTCCCCATCCCAATAAACTGACTTGGAATTCTGACGGCCACTTTCTAGCTAAGTGCCCTTGAGTAAGTTACTTAATTTCTCTGTGCTTCAGTTTCCCCATCTGTAAAATCAGGATCATTAGAAACTGACCTCTTTGGGCTGTTTGGAAAATCAAATGCATTAGTAAAGCAATGCTCAACACGTGGTGCAGGGACCCCAGAAGTCCCCAGGACGCTTTCTGGGCGTCCATAAGGTCAAAGCTATTTTCATAGGAATAGTAAGACATTATTTACCCTTATTGCTTCACAGAGTTACTCACAGACTATACGATGTGTAACATCACCACAGACTGAATGCAGAAGATGTATGAGTCCAGCTGTCTTTAGTTAAACTAGACATTAAAGGGAGTTGCAAACGTATGTTTTTAAAAGTCACTTAAAAATTTATTGATTGATTTTAGAGGAAGCGAGAGAGAGAAATAGTGATTTGTTGTTCCACTTATTTAATTTTTTTTTAAGATTTTATTTAGAACCCTGGCTGGTGTAGCTCAGTGGATTGAGCGCAGGCTGCAAACCAGGCATCGCAGGTTCGATTCCCAGTCAGGGCACATGCCTAGGTTGCAGGCCATGTCTCTCAGCAACCTCACATTGATGTCTCTCTCTCTCTCTCTCTCTCTCTCTCTCTCTCTCTCTCTGTCTCTCTCCCTCCCTCCCCCCTTCCCTCTCTAAAAATAAATAAAATCTTAAAAAAAAGATTTTATTTATTTATTTTTAGAGAGGGAAGGGAGGGAGGAAGAGAGAGAGGGAGAGAAACACCAATGTGCGGTTGCTGGGGGACATGGCCTGCAACCTAGGCATGTGCCCTGACTGGGAATCGAACCTGCGATGCCTGGTTCGCAGCCCGCACTCAATCCACTGAGCTACACCAGCCAGGGCTGTTCCACTTATTTTTGCACTCATTGGTCTTCTTGTATGTGTCTTGACTGGGGATTGAACCTGCAACCTTGGCATATTGGGACAACACTCTAACCAACTGAGCTACTTGCCCAGGGTCTAAAAAGTCATCTTTTTTAACTAAATATTTTTTTTTATTTTGGAAAATATAGTTATGTTCACAAAGATTGTTATTTATACTAACATGTAATGGGTTTGTTATTGGTATTTCTAATGAATGTATATTTTTTAATTTTCTCAGTGGTAACTTCTCATACCTTAAATATCGATAAATGCCCCAGCAGCGCACCAGATGGAGTCAGCTTGCAAGAGTTGACTGGGCATCTCTCTTCACACTTCACATTTTATGATGTCAGGCTGGAACCTTGAAGTTGACTACAGTAGGAGTTTTTACACCATGGGAGTTAGCAAATGCTACAAATCGGGATCTTTCTGCCATTAAATATCACACTGCCAGATATAATCCACAGAACAAAAGCTCTTTGGGGGTCACCCCAAAATTTTAAGAGTGAGCCAAACAGTTTGAGAACCACTGAGTTCGTACTTGAAAATTTCTTAAGCCCTGGCTGGTGTGGCTCAGTGGATTGAGTGACAGCCTGTGAACCAAAAGGTCACGCACGGTTTGATTCCCAGTCAGGGCACACGCCTGGGTTGCCAGCCAGGTCCCCAGTTGAGGGCGTGCAAGAGGCAGCTGATGGATGTATCTTTCACACATCAATGTTTCTCTCCCACTCTTTCTCCCTTCCTTCCCTTCTCTCTAAAAACAAATAAAATCTTTAAAAAAAATTATTAAATTGGTGCCTGGTACACGGTAGGTCCTCAATAGCTGACTCACAGTTAAACACCATCAGATTTCAAAGCTTGAAGATTTAACTGCTAATGGATGGTCTTACTTTTTGTCATTTCTCACATTCAAGCACCCAGAGGCATCTTTGGTGCCTATAGCTCTGCTTGCCCCGACCCGCAACAGTCCCCCTCCATTGGATCCTGGGCCCTTCTTACGTCCTACCACCCATGTGCTCTGCCTGTGGCCTTGAGGCACCCCTGACCCTCTGACCACAGCTGACAAGGAGTACTAACAACTTACCACCACCTACTTGGCATAAAGCACCCACGTAAGAAAGCACTTACATATCCCACCACCGAGCTCACTGTCTGTAGCTAAGGAGCTGTGGGTTAATTGCAGGCCCGCTGGTGGTGGTTAGGATTGTTCAGAAGGCTCTGGCTTTGGAACCTCCTTGAAGACCTATTTGGGCTTGGCCGTTTCATCATGTTATATTTTCAGAGAATCACTGAGCAAGCCTCAGCCAGACTATGAAAATCTGACTACGGTTGCTGCCTGAACACTCCTGGCAGAGCCGGACCCAAGTATCTCCAGAGCCAGCGATGATGACAAAGAGGCTGGAGCATCTGGGGAATTCAAGAGAAAGAGATTTTCTGAAAGAATATTTACTGATAACCGTTCATTAAAAAAAAAAAAAATCCCTCTCAGGATCCAAAAGTCAATGAAATTGAAGCCTCAGAATTATCAAGCAGATAAAAATAATAAATGACAAACAAGTAAGCTGCCCGGGAAGAAATACAGGGGCGAGACCGGTTCAACGCCGGAGACCAGTGAGGACACACAAATGAAGATCAGCTACCGGGCAAAGGGCCTCCTCCCCTCTCCCGGCTCTGTTTACATCAGCAGTTTCCTGACCTCAGGCATCTGCATATCACCTCCTGGGTTTTTTCCACCTCCAAATTCCTTCTGTATTATTATTTACTTAACATTCCTTAAACTGACTCACAGTTTTTTTCTTCAGATTTTATTTATTTATTTTTAGGTGGAGGGGAAGGAATGGAGAGAGGGAAACATCCAACCTCTGGTGCGAGAGAAACATTGATCATTGATCAGTTGCCTCTGGCACGCCCCCAACCACCCCCCACCAGGGACCCAGCTCAGAGCCCAGGCGTGTGCCCTGACCTGCAATGTTGGGGTTCGCCGGCCGGCACTCCATCCACTGAACCACATCAGCCAGGGAGACTCACACTTTCTTTTAACTTCAGTTATCTTGAAAAGAACCTTTCCATTCATACTTTGATGTGATGCTACATTAGTGTTTTGATGCTACATTAGATGGAACATCTGTATCACTTGCTATGTAGAAATAAATCCAGTAAAAACACACGTTGTTATTAAACTCTAGCTGGGCCCTGTGGCCCACAAAGGATTCTAATCCTGACACGGACAGTCTATCTTAAAGGGATTGCCAAGAGGTGGAGAGAGGTATTGAGGACCTTGGCACTAACGTGAGCTGTCCTCAGCAAAGTGAGTCTCCTCTGGACGTCGTTAGAAGGACTGAAGCCTGACCTGCTTCTAGGGTTTTCTTTCTTTCTTTCTTTCTTTTTGCAGAATTTTAAGGTTTTATTAACAAAAATACAACGTGCACACAATCTGTCTATTCATTTTCTCCCCTGTGCAGCCTGGCATTGGGGTTGGGGACTCATGGCCAGCTGGGCTGCTCTTTCCACAGCGGCTTCACGGTTCTTTGAGGAGACGTTGTGAGCAGTCTCCGCACAGTAAGATTTGTGGCACATCAGCAGAATGTCAAGCTCCTTGACGTTGTGGACCAGGAACTTTCGAAAACCACTGGGCAGCATGTGCTTGTTTCCTTGTTGCTCCCATAACCAATGCTGGGCATCAAGATCTGGCCCTTGAATCCTCTGCGTACCCTATTGTCAATGCCTCTGGGTTTCTGCCCGTTCCGCTTAATTTTGACATAACGGTCTGACTGGTGCTGAATGAACTTCTTGGTCCTCTTTTTGACAATCTTGGGTTTCACGAGGGGTCTGAGGGCTGCCATGGGGCTGAGTAAGAGATGGCTGCCACCTCCATAGGCGGCGCCGAGGAAGAAGCTAGGGTTTTCTTCTACGGGAACTCCGCGGTGCAAGGTCCATTGTGTTCACTGCTCAATCCCCGGTGCCTAGAGCTGGCCTGCCGAGTGACAGTTGCCCAGTAAATATTTGTTGGGTGCACAGGTTAATTAATATTCAAAATGATAATAGGTACAAGGATATTTTCTGCAACAATTCTTACAACAGGAAGTGGTTGGAATCGGGTAAGCCCATCCGTAGGGACCAAGGAAGCTGTGTACCAGTCGTACGATGGGGGAGGATGAGGCGGCTCTGTATGTACTACATGGAACTCACTAGTATGTAAAGAAACTGTGTGCAGCATGCTTCTATTGATTTTAAAAAGAGGTTATATGAATTTATTTGTTTGTAAATGCATAAAACCTATCTGGAAAAATACACAAGAAGCTAGTAAGAACAGTTCCTTAAAAGAGGAGAAACGAGGCCATGGGTGGGAAAAGCACACTTTTTTGAAATGTGCACAAGTACACACAATGACTCTTCCAGGAATGACCACGTAAAAGGAAAGAACTGGAAAGACAACTTTCTCCGCACGAGCTACAGCGCTATTTAGTGCTGGGGACCCCCGCATGCTGCCTGTGCTCCATGGGGGACCACATGCCCCCCGGGGAATCTGTGGTTCGCAGGGAAGTTTGGTAAGGATGACACAGATCTTATGACAGTGCAGACTGACATCTGTTCTCATCTCTGCATTTGAACACCTGGGCTTTCCCTCCACCTAATCTGAGCATCTGCGATCGTCACTGGGTAAAAACAACTTGGTCCTGATCGGCCCATCCACAGAAAAGTGTCACTGCCCATCAGCAAGGAAGTCACGTAGTCCTTGAATGACGTTTCTGGCATTTTCCCCAGCCCATTAAGTCATTCATCTTTTTCCACAGCTTTCTCCAGGTGAGGTTCCTTAGAAAATAGGAGTGGCGCTCTCAGCCGACCTGTACTACACACCTGTGTGTCTCTTTACTGTCTCCACACATTCCACAATGCCTCATCATCAAAAGCTCATTACATCTTAAGGCATGATACAGTGTGATTTCATTCTGGGACCATTCTCCAGTGCCGGGAATTCTCAAGTTCTGCAAATGATACACGTCCCACCGTGCCAGTCAGTACTGCGTGCAACAGAAACCCCGCGGCAGTGGGTTCATGATGTTGCCAGAAGCTGGGCGTGGGCAGTCCCTGGTTGTATCCCGGTTTCACAGGGCCAGCAGGGGCCCTGAGCCCATCTAGCTTTCTGCTCTGCCTTCAGAGAATGAGGCTATCATTCCAGGCTCCAGCACTGGCTGCCACACCTCCTGGCAGTGGGTCCGCATTCCACACTGAGCAGGATGGTAAAACAAAAGGGCATGTGCCAGCTGGGTCGGCCCTCTGCAGCAAGTTTTTCCTGAAGCCCCACCCAGGACTTCCATGCACATCTCACTGGGAAGAATTTTGTCACAGGGTCACTCTAGCTGCAAGGGAGTCTGGGGGAGCATTTAAGACTGCACAGGTTACCAATACGAACAAAATGAGACTACTAGCATTATATTAGCTATTAGTATGCATAGCTCATCCTTCTAGTAGTAAGGGAAGGGAAGGCAAGGAAGATATATTGTATTCACTTATAAATCTTTCACACTTCTAGCATAGAGTTGAAACTGAGCTTGGGACATATGTGGGGAAACAGTGGGAGCATAAGGTTAGATACCTAAGATGAAACCTGGGAAGCCACAGGAGCAGGTTTCTGCAGTGTTTAGCAATAGGAAGCTGCAGTAGGCTCTTGATCGGAGGAATGGTTTTTTTAGCCAATTCAGCTCAACACCAACTCACCATGCGATGATTATAAGCTGCCCATAGGTGCCTACTGCTTGTTCAGAGAGATAAGGCAGGCAGTTAATGGGGAAATGTGGTATTTGGAGAGGAAGCATTTCATCGGGGCCTTGAGGGATGGGTGTGCTTTGACAGACTGAGGAGGGGGTGTACTTCGGTCCGGAGGACAGCCTGTGGTCTGGATGTACAATGCACAGCGGTTGGAGGCAATGGTGAGTAATTAGTACAGAAGGGCGTCTGCAGGGAGCCGTGAAAAGTGAGTGCAAGAGGTAAGTCAGCGCCGGACTGTGCAGGCCTTGAGAGCCAGACTTACCAGTAGGCAGTGCAGAACCCTGAAAGTTTGGAGCAAGGGAGTGACAAGCAGACTAGGAAGGACTGGGATGGAAAGGACAGGAGGCAAGAGGAAACGGTGAGTGGCCACGGGGGTGCTGGCAGAGAGGGGAGACCCAGGGGGCCACAGACACAAAGGGTGCTCCGGGCTGGAATCGACACGGCTTGGGGGAGATGGTGCGAGGAGTCAGTGAGGCCCCCGGGCTCCAGGGTGATGTCTGCAGCAGAGAGAGGTGGGCGAGGAACGCGTCTGGGGGACTGTGCAGTGCTGGAGATGGCAGGTGGCTAGAAGTGGGAATGCTTTACCCTGGAAATTCTAGTTCAGAATTCAGACTGGAGGTCAGAGAGGAGGGTGTTAATTTGGAAGTCAACAGCCCAGAAGGATACACTGTGTCCAAAGCTGACACTTTTCTTTCCAAACCTCTGTCCTTCGAGGGTGCCTGACCTCCGCAGCAGCAGCCCGGACCCGCCCCTCCC
Organism: Tonatia bakeri; assembly: GCA_004024845.1. Taxonomy (NCBI): domain Eukaryota; kingdom Metazoa; phylum Chordata; class Mammalia; order Chiroptera; family Phyllostomidae; genus Tonatia; species Tonatia bakeri. Next base: position 73,799 of record PVIA01004541.1, read on the forward strand.
AGCCTCCCTCCATGCCGTGTCATCTGACTTATTTTCTCGTTTCTGAATCTCTCTGTATTCTGCTAATCTACTCCAGCACCCCATCTCCTTGCGTCGCCCTAGTGCAGCCCCCATCACCTCTCACCTGGTTTGCTGCAAGCCTCACAGCTGTCCTCGTAAACTGCAGCCCGCCCCGCTCCTGCCCACACACAACCCATTCGCGCTGCAGAGAAATGTCTCCAGAACTCCAGTGTAGAAAGATTACGTGTCTTTTCCCCACTCGGTCTACCACGTATGGACTACAAGGCCCTCCCGAATCCTGCAGGGCCTGCCTGAGGACCTCTCCTGCTTCGTCCCTTGTATCCTCCTCCCACTTCCCCCAAATGTCCAGGAGGCATCCAGCCACGTAATATGAAAAACAGACACTGAAGAAGATACAAGAAACATTGTACACAAGACGATGACGCTTCAGTCCCCTTCAAAGTAGGGACCTCACACAGTTCCAGTCGCCATCAGCTGCCCCGTCATATTTTCCTGAATCTCATCGATGGTCTGAAATCTCTTCCCTTTCAAAGGTGATTTAGTTTTGAGAAAAGCCAGAAGTTGCAGGGCGCCAGATCTGGGCTGTAGGTGGGGCAGAGTCATGTGGGTGATTTGATGTTTTGCCAAAACCTCTGCACAAGACGTGATGCATGAGCTGGCGCGTCGTGGTGATGAAGCTGCCGGTCACCAGTTGCCCATCACTGCAGCCGTTTTCGTCTTATTGCAACCAACAAAGAACACTGAGGTGGTTAGTGCTCCTCACTAATGGTTTGGCCTGGAGGGGTGTACTTGTGGTGGATGACAGCTCCCCAACCAAAAACCTCAGTTAACTTGGTCTCAATCTTGCTGTGATTTTGCCGCGCCTTCTCCACACCTTCTTCGGTCCTGGAGAAGCAGGCGACTTCCACTGGGACGCCTGGGCCTTCGTAGGTGCGTCAGAGCCCTAGAGCCAGCATTCATCTCCGGTTTTGACCGTCTGGAGGAAATCTGCTTTGTTGGCAGTGGTTTGAATCGAGTCACTAGCAACTGCAGCACCATGTTCCTTGTGCTCTGGTAGCAGAAGTCACGGGACAAATTGTGCCACAACGTGTTTCTTGCCCGGATATTGCGTCAAAATCACACGCAGCTCAGCTTCTTCCGCCCTCACCGATCTTTGTTGTTTGCAGCTGGCACCCGCTCAACATCCTCAGGTGTTCTACTTGTGGCAGGCCTTCCGGAACGGGGATTGCTTTTTTCCACAGATTCTCGACCATCTTTGAAGCGTGCGTCACACTTTTATTTGCACTGCACTCATTGCATCGTCCCCCAAACCTACAGAATCATTCAAACAGTTTCCCTGGAGGAACGTTCAAGCTTAACACAAAGTCTGATGCAGACTCGTTGCTCTGTTTGCTCAGTGTGAATGCAACGGCCACACAGTATGCATGTTCCCTCAACTGCCACCACCATGACTAGTACGGTGAAGTCGTCATTGTTCACACATGCGCATTCCAGTCCACTCTCCTTGGCCGCCGGTTACAGTGATGTCACACAAATCATTCTTGTTGTATTAACAATGGCTGGACTTTTTCAGCACAGACCTCGCATGTCCCTTGTCTCCATGCATTTTTCCCATTTTATTTCTTCTGCTGGAATGTTCTTCCTGCCTCATTCATCTGGCTTACTGCCAGCGTACCTGGCAGCAGTCAGCTTGGGCATCACCTCCTCCAGGCAGCCTTCTTTGATCATTCATATGTGTTCTTACCTCACCCAGGGCTTCCTTCTACCCCCACGTTGTATTGAAACCTCGTCCATCGCCTTCCTTGAGCACAGGCCTCGTGACTCACTCCTCTCTCTCTGTCGCTGGGATCTAATCAGGCACCTGGCACATAATCGGGATTTGACTCATGTATGCTGACTGATGAGAAGGAATCGGGAGGGAATGAGAACTGTCAGGGAGAATGTGCAGGGAAGGGGGGGCTGGGACTGAAATTTGGGGAGTGCCTGAGTCTTTAAGAATGAGAGAGAAAAAAACAGAAACAGAAAACACTCTCTCTCCAAAGTGTCAGGAAGAGGATTGTTCCAAAACGTCAGCGATCTTTTCACCGTCTCTGTAGTTTCACCTTTTCCAGAATGTCACATAGTTGGAATCGCACAGCATGCAGCCTTTTCGGGTTGTCTTCTGTCGCTTAGAAATATGCCTTTAAGATTCCTCCATGGCTTTTCATGGCTTTGCAGCTCATTTATTTTTAGCACTGAGTAACATTTCATTGTCTGGATAGATGACAATTCAGTTATCACCGTAAAGGCAGCAAAAAGCCCTCTGGTTGCCACGGGTTGAAGGGAGGAAGGAATGAATAGGCAGAGCACAGGGGAGTTTCAGGGCAGTGAAAATACTCTGTATGATACTATGATGGTGGATACATGTCATCACGCATTTGTGAACCCTAATGTGAACCATGAACTTGGGGAGATACAATATGTCGGTGTAGGTTCATTGTTTGTAACAAAGGAATCATTCCAGTGGGGGATGTCGACAGGGGGGGCGGCTGTGTATGCAAGGGAGCATGGGGGCTTATGGGAAATCTCTGTACATTCTGCTCGACTTCAATGTGAACCCAACACTGCTCTAAATAATAGTCTTAAAAAACACAATACAGTCTGCGAACCAAAGCTTCGCAGGTTCGATTCCCAGTCAGGGCACATACCTAGGTTGCAGGCCATGGCCCCCAGCAACCGCACATTGATGTTTCTCTCTCTCTCTTTCTCTCTCTTTCTCCCTCCCTTCCCTCTCTAAGAAATAAATAAATACAATCTTTAAAAAAACACAATACAGTATACAGATGATATATTATAGAATTGTACGCTTGAAACCTGTATTGCTTTATTAACCAATGTTGCCCCAATATATTCAGTAAAAAGTGCCAGTGACCACTGAGAATCTTTTCCCCTCTAGCATTCCCCTTCCCCTTCCAGGCCTTCTCTGAGCCCTCTCCACCGGGTTAGTCCCCCATCCCCCGTTACCCTCTCCTACCCTACACCTGTGCTGGTCCTGGGTCGTGTATTCTCCCATTGGTCCTACCTTCTCTGCTCTGCTCTGCTCTGTACTGCAGGGTGACCGGCCCCTGCAGCCTCCCGGGCCAACGAGAAACTCTGGCAGGAGACCAGAGGGTGGAAGGAAAGGAGAATCTTCACCCCTCTCAGTCTTGAATAGTGTCTATGGAAGTCATTGTGTCTCCTCGGTGGTTCCAATTTCTTCCAGGTGACTCCTGCCTCCAACCACTGATGACAGCGCTTCCCCCTGAAGTCCCTCCACCCTAGGGAAGTAGGGGATTCCTGGTTATGTCACCATCCCCTCCTGCTGAGCTTCTCAGTTCTTCTGTCCTCTGTGTGAACAATACTTGCATCAAATTCCATGTATGGCCCTGGCTGGGTGGCTCAGTTGGTTGGAGCATCATCCCATGCAGCAAAGGTTGCGGGTTCCATCCCCAGTCAGGGCACATACCTAGGTTGGAGCTACAGGAGGCAACCAATTGATGTTTCTCTCTTCACATTGATATTTTTCTCCTTCCCTTTTCCTCTCTCTCTAAAATCAATAAAACATATCCTCGGGTGAGGATTTTTTAAAAAATCCTTAAAGAGAAAAAGAAAAAGAACTATTACTGTTCACCCTTTAAAAAACTAATTCCATGTATAAAAACTCTGAGTGAGTTCTGCTTCCACGGGGGGGGGCCTGCCTGATACAGTACACTCTACCCATCCTCTCATCACCTGAAATGACTTCAGTTCTCGTAGCCACTTGGTCAAGATCCACCCACCCACTGTAGTGGAAGCTCCCGAAGGGCAGGGACTGGTTTGGAGGTTCCACACTCCCTCCCCAGGGCCTCACATGGCAGGTGCCCAAAGCATCACATTTGTGGCTGACGGCAGATGAGAGCCGAGATGAGGTCACCTGACCAGGAGGCATTAGTGGGTGTCCATGAAGGGAAGGAGTGGCGGGCAGAAACCAGACTGTGAGGGGTACGTGCAAATGGCGGGTGAAACAGACACAAGGAGGACCGAGAAGTCTGGGAGTGGAGAGGGGACAGAGGTTGGGCCAACAGTGTCAGGGAAAGCTGGGACAGAGGGAGGATTCTTTCTTTATTTGTCTGTTTTTAGGCTGTGGAGACTTGGTCACACTTGGAGGTTGAGTGCTGGGGACCACTGTTGGGGACCACCCTGCCTGGTCTCAGAAAGCTGTGACCCCCCTGTGACTTAGGCTGAGTGGGAGACCTCCGGATCAGGAGCCACTAAGGAGACAAAAACTTACTCCCCTGGCATGAATGCTACCTGTTCTGTGCCTGGCCTTTAATGCTAGATCAGTTACCAATGACAGGTAAGACTCCTCAAAGGGAGGGGCAATCTGAGCCAGGTTCTGAGCTCGTAAAGGCCTCTGTGGAATAAGTCTCACGAGACTGTGGAAATAAATGAAGAGGCTGTGGAAAGGAAGGGGTGATTGACATCTACCCCTGCCCCCTCTTAGCCTGAGTCTTTGTACTCAGATGGGAGAAATCCTAGTCTCCTTGCTGCCTCTGTCTCCAGCCCTTCCCAGGGCTTACTTAACAAACAGCCAAAGGAAGGGGCAGCTCAGACCGGAGACGGCGGACCCCCAGGGTAATCAGGCCTGGGACAAAGAATATGCAAGATCCTGTGAGATCTGTTTGCTGGAGGATGTTATTAACTTGGAATTTGAAGGCACAGTCAGGAAATTTTTGAAACCTGTAGTCTTTTCATATGATAAAACTCCAATCTCTGCCGGGAATCACAACAGAAACTCTGTTAGAAGAGGTCAATCCACAAACTGTGTCTACTTTCTCAATAAAAACCCACTGGGACAAAGGAAGGGGTCTTCCCCCTAGGGGGGGTTTAGCCCGGAGCGGCTCAAAGAATTGGAGAGTGAGCGCTCCGTCTTTGACTTCCACACAGAAAACTGTTTCTGTGCATGATTATTTCTATAGTGGGTTTTTACGCGTGTCCATAGCTGGCCGGGAGAAGGCTGGGTTCTGCACGCTTCAGTCAGACAGCCTGGTGTCTAAGCGAGGTCTGAAAATTGCTACGAGAGGACGAAGGTAAAGGGGCGCAGTTGTGGGGAAACTGGGGGTGGAACGTATCACCTAAGCGGTCTCTCAGGAGGATTAAATCCACCAGAAGGGCTGAGGGTAGCGCGGAGAGGAGACTGGAGGCAGACAGATGAGTTAGAAGGGGATAACCAGTCAGGAAGTGGGAAGAATTTGAGTCAAGTCTTCACCCAGGGCTCCCTAAGAAGGCTTCGAAGTCGGGAAGGGTCTCAGACAGGTTATGTCTAGGACCTGGTCTCGGTAAGGTCAGTTTTGCCAAGTGCTCCCACAGCGACCCCCACCCTGGCAACTCCATCCTTGGCAGAGATTGGCACCTCTTCTTCCCACCCACCTCAGGGGATGGATGGTCAGGGTCCAGAGTCCGTGCGTAGTGGTATGCTGGTAAATGTGTAACATCCAGGTTGAGGGTGGGTAGTCCTGGTTTATACTGTTTGCTAATTTCTGTGGTGTAAATACTCCCATCATTTTCGATGAGCTACCAACATGAAACTGTCACTGCCTACAGAGTAGGAAGAGAGCTCCAGGACACCAGTGCCCGAAGCCATTTTCTCTCCTGCCTCCCTGGCCCCTCCAGACTGGGTGTCAGCAGTGCGGCAGGTCCAAGCCGGGCAGGGCAGTGACGGTATCCTAGCTGCAGCCTCAGGGAGGCCCCTGAGGGGGGAGTAAAACTGCATCTCCTTCAAGAACATCCACCACCAGCCATCTCTGATCTCTCTCAGCCTCACGTCTGAGTCCCTCTCAAGCATAACTTCAGTATCTCCCAGGAGTTTGGGGCCTGAGGGCCACAGACACTCAGATGATATACTAGCCACTTCCTCACTAAACATGGGCAGACACTATGAACTGTGCTTAGGCAGTAAAAACCAGCATGTAATTTATTTTCCTCCAAAGCGAACAGAAAAGGAAAACTGTGCCCAGGATAGCATTCTCTCACTGATGCACACAATTCATTCACTCTTCGTCACTATTCCAGGGAACTGATGGCACGTGGCTCCCTGAGACCCAAAGTCCCTTTGTAGAATCCTGTATGTAGGACGGCAGGGGCCTGGAGTCACACCTAGTTTGAATCCCAGGCCTTCTGTTGCGGCAAAATGACCTTTGGAAAGTTACTTCTCTCCGAGCCTCAGTTTGCTCATCTTGTGGAGCGGGGATGCTAGTAACAGCACTTACTCGGTGGGGTCAGACTGCAAGGGTTCTCACCTGAGGGCAGTTTTGCTCCCTTGGGGACGTTTGGCAATGTCTGAAGACATGTTTTGTTGTCACAACTGGGTTTGGAGGGGTGATGGCATCTGGTGAGCAGAGGCCAGGAATGCTTTTAACCATCCTATGATGTCCATGAGAGCTATCCCCACCCCTGCTAAAAGTTGTATCCAATCCAAAATGTCAATAGCGCCAGGCTGGAAAACCCTGGACTAGAGTGAGTATTCAGACGTTATGCACAAAAAGCACTTAGAAGTGTCTGGTTTATTTCTCGTAAGCTCTCAAAGAACAGAAGCTGCTTTTCTTTTTGGAAGGAGACAGTCTTACCCTTCTATATTCAGACTTGAACCACTGAGGTGGGATGTGGGGATTCTCCAGGGCCGAGAACCTGGGTCACCGCTCCAGGTGTGAGTCAGCCAGTAAGTGCCCACTGACTTGGACTTCAAGCTGAGCTGAAGCTGCAGGAGTGACTCAGGGCTGGAAGCCTTCTCAGGTTGTCTGCGACTTAACTGGCTGGACCAGGAGGAAGTAAGTTTGCTCTGAAGCTCTCCTTCCAGAAGGCGCAGGCATTTCAAGGCTCAGAGATTCCATGGTGCCCACTCAGAGTGGGTGTTGTGCTGTTTCTCACCTCACCCCACATGTGGTGGGGTTTGGAAAGGCCTGAGAAAAAAAGAGCTGAAATTATGAGAGCTTTCTTATCCTATGTTACCTTCCTCACTAGTCTGCAGTGGTTTCTTCCTCCTCTACAGGCTGCTGTGAAATTCCTTCTTAGGAGTTGCAGTTCTGAGTCATCACGTTCACTCTCTCCCACTAATACACACTAGTGTTAACAAACAGATTTAAAGGCAGATAATCTTGATAGGGTGGATGTGGGCAGGCAGGGACCCAGAGAAGTGTCAAGGGAAGATGGGTTAAGTGTGTGGGCACTGGGTGTCCTAAAGGAGGAACGGGTGATAGAGGGAAAAGGCAAAGGCGAGCCAGGAAGCATCTGCAGACTCTGGACCTGTGCCCAGGTCTTTCCTGAGAAGTGGTGTGCCCGGGGGCAAACAGGTGGTAGAAGAGGCAAGGTCTGCATCCGGGCTTGCTGATACCAACCTGTAACCTACCATCTGGCCAAGCTCCACCTCTCCCTGAGTCATTGAAATGAAAACCCCTGGAGCTGAAAGGAGCTTTAGGGGCCACCAGCTTTCTTGCCTACCCTCTAGCAAGCCGATCAATAGCACAGCCAGTTTATGCACCAGAGACTTCAGCTCCAAAGCAAGGCTCTACCAGGGCCACAACCCGGAATGCTACAGGGGTCAGACAGAGGACAGAAAGTTAAATATTGGGTGTAAGACAACAGGGGCGGGGGCTAGGGGGAACTGCAGGCCCTGCCCTCAGGTGTTCAAATTCAAATTTAAAAAAACGTTGGGCCAGCCAAACAAAGGACAGCAGGAGTGAGCAAGTGGGTGAGGCCCCTACTTGTGAGTTTTTGACCCCTCCCTAAATGAATGGTCTTCCTTACTCCCCAACAAGGGAGACCTCTGTCGGGAGCAGATCTCCGGAAATAGGCTTCGAACTACCAAGGACCACCTGAAGAGAGCTGTGCTGAGCAGCTCCTTGCTCCAGCCTTCCAGCGCTGAGGGCATACCTTATTCCCAGCTCTGGGTGGGGCATACCTACCCCCACTGCTAAGCCAGTTAACACACTTGCCTGCTGTGTGGACCACTGATGGAGCCAAAAGCGGGTATACCTTTTACATTTTGCAAACTTATAAAGTTTGGGGTGTTTTCTTCTGTATTACAAATAAAACAGGTTATTGAAAATACGGATAAGCAAATATTTGAATAGAAAGAATATCCATACTTCCCTTAACTGCCCCCCGCGCCCCCACTGCCATATTCAGGAAGAAAAAAAAAACAAATACTGTTGACACCTTGGTGTATATTCACACTTCACATCAAGTTACAGTCTTCTTTCCGGCTCTGTAACCTGCGAACCCACCAAGGAGATGTTTGGCGCAGCGCTGGCACCACGTTGCTTCTCTGACTGTGGGAAGGGGTTGCACCGCGCCATCCACTGGCTCTCATCAGATTTGGGTTTCAACACATAGGCCTGACCTGTGTAGGCCCTTGGCTCCCCACACTTCTCGAGGGCAGGAACTAGAACCTGTCTTACTAGTGCTCAAGGACTCTACAGCGCTGAGCACCGAGTAAGTATTCAATAAAAATGTTCCTAACCACCACCACCACTTCCCACGCGCCCACCCCTCCGTCCCACCTGCCTTAGCCGGCAAGGACTCTAGCAAAGAGGGAGAATTTGGCCTGCAGGGAGAACGCCGTGCTGTCTCCAAGGTAACTGAAGTCCAAGGTTGGGAGTGCCCACGCATGCGCAGTGATTCTTACTTCCCGTAACCTCCAGAAGAACGCAACCCGTAAAAAAAAAAAAAAACTGCCAAAGGCAAGAGCGCCTGTGTGGTTAGACCAAACCCCGGCCGCCTCCGCCTTCTGTCAATCCGTCCGGCCAGCAAAGTCTTTACTATAAACATTGTCCGGAAATAGTGCCCATTTCTGGAAGCGAGAACTCATTAACCAATCGTTGTTAGGGGCGGTACGACAAGACTGAGACGTGCCGGTTTATTGGTTAGATTGGCAAAGTGGGCGTGTCCAAGGGTCGTGGTGCGGCCAAAGGTAGAAGGCCCAAACGAAGGCGAATTTGCCGCCTCCGGGGGAGGCGTGGCCCGGGGGCGGCCGGGAAGAGGATAAAGGGGTGGGGCTCCGAGGCCGGGGCGGGGCGATCGTGGGGCGGGACGACCGTGGGCCCAGAGTACAGCGGTCGGCGACCGGCAGCGAGAGATCGTGGGCGAGGGGAGCGCGACAGTCGCTGCTTGGGAGAGATCGGCGCTCGGCTGGTAGGTGACTGAGCGGGATCCCGAGTCTCGGAGCGGGGAGCACCAGGGATGGGTAGCTCCTCAGCCCGGGACCGGGATGCGGCCTGGCGCGCCACCCCAGAATAGTGGGGTCAGCGGCGCGGCCGATCGAACGAGTCCACTCGCGCGCGGGCCCTCAACCCTAGGGTCTCCCCGCCGCCGCGCCCTCACGCACGCTGCCAGGGAAACTGTCTCGCGCCGTGCTCGCCCCGCACCCCCGCGGGCGACGCGGTCGCCAGAAGCGCGCGCGGGGGCGCCCTGCTTCCCCTTCCCAAGATCCCGATTCCCCAGTGCTCAGCTGCCCCCACCGCCAGGCCTGCGCCTCCTGCTTCGTTCCCTGGGTGCTCCGTAGGATAGGGGCGCCTCTCGGCTCGGCGCCGAAGGTGTTTAATGTGCCTGTGCGCCCTGTACATGCGTCCTCCCACCTGCCCTGTCAGTGAAACTCTCTGGCCGGCCCTGGGAAGTTCTCGGGTCACACACCCCGAGGCGGGGAGGAGCAGAGCCTGCCCTTGGCGTACAGCGGAGCACGCTGGCCACTCGCAGCATCCTCCTGCTTCCCCTGACTCCTCTGTGATTCTTCTGGCCACTCCACTTGGGACTTTATCTGTGGGCTCAAATATATTTCCATCTTAGAAGCCCGCTGTGGCCCCTAGCAGTCTGCAGCCACCGGGCACCAGGCAGAAAAAGGCTGCTTGTACAGTGCAGAGAGTCTCACCTGCCCAGGAGCCTCCTTGGTGCTGGGTAATTTTTTTTTTAAACGTTTCCTTCCTTATTAAAGTTAAAATGTTGCTCTCAGTCCTAAATGACGGAATGGGGAATGAGTATGGGTGGGAAAGAGGATGAATGGAGTAGAGAAATCAGTTTTTGTTAAATGGAGAGAGTGAACACCGGTGACTTGATTAAGAACTCTAAAAGCAAGTGCAATGAAATGGTGAGAGGTGGAGCCTAATTCAAAATAGCAGTCTGAAGTTTATTCCAGGAAAAATGTTGAAAACCCCTTGGCTAGAAACATGGTCGTTCTGAAAGATTAGAAGGAGATGGTATCTTAACATTAGTGATGTGTTTCTTACTTCGTGTCTTCATACCTGTAACCCCCTTTTTCCTTCAGACGTGTATGCGTGATAAGATAGATGGCCTTGTCTTGTTTTATAGGTAAGGCCCTTGAGGAGGGGGCAATGTATATCTTGCCTAAAGCCTGGTAGCTGGGACTTAGGGTGAGGACTCAAGCCTAGGCCACCAGAGTCTTCCCCAGGGCTCCTCACCTTGGGCCAGAAGCACATCCTGGCCCTTAGATGCAGAAAAGAGGGGGGAGTGTTTGGTGTGGAATTGTGCTCTTAACGTGGGAGAAAAGTGGTCAGGTGTTTGTCTTGCTTATGATGCGTTTGGATTCACTCTCGGTGTTTTGTAAGTGATGTCGAAGTCAGTTCCTTTGGTGCAGCGATGCCAGACCCCTGAGTAGCTCAGACACCTTTAGGGACGTCCTCATTTATTTTGAAGGGTGTGGTGAACTTCTCAGGAGTTCTCAAAATAAAAGTAATAGTCTCTGACTTTAAGTTTAGAAAAACGTACCAGGTATGCGTCCTAGCACTTTCGTGAATCAGGCGGCAATCAGTTGCTCCACTTTGGGTCATCTTCTGTTGTAAGAATATAAGGAGCAGTTTTAAAGGGGCTTTTTTGCCCCTGGTATTGTCTGTTAGAGTTTGTGGGAGGGGCACCGCAGACAAGAGACCTTGCCAAGAGAACCTTCATCTATTAAACAAAAATGTCTGGTTGGCCGTTTCGCCTCAACAGATGGAGGTTTGCTTCCTCATTTTGGTTCTCCTGTTGAACACTGACTTCTTTGTGATATGCTTGGAGTGTTTATATATCATTTAATGTCGAGAAGCAGGCTTGCCCTGATTGGTTGTCCAACTCCAAGCAACTGTTGTGATTTTTTTCGTGCGTGATAACCGTTCACCGTGGCCGGGGTCTGGTGGGAGATCTGTAGAGATGGGAATGAGGCAAACCTACCTCCCGGGTTGTTTTCTTCATTGCTGGCACCCTCTGAAGAGTGTCTTATCACTGTGGCCTGTGAGGTCACTCTGAATTTCCTATTTTTTTCCTGTCTCAGTGGACAGCAGCCCGTGAGCTTTCCTAACAGGCCTGCCTGCAGTGACGAAAAGCTGACAGGTTCACGCTGGTCGGCCTGATGGATGTCTTTCCGGTGGATCGTTCAGAAACATTAAAACCAAATTCAGTTCTAAATTAAAAGTAAAAGTCAGCTTGTACACATGTCGGCAGCATATTTGTACCAAAGGCTTTCATCATCTCAGGGCTGTTTTTTTTTTCCTGGCAAAAGGTTAAAATGCAACTAAAATTCTGCTTTCATGATTAATAAGTCACTACCGCAGTTGTGTCTGATGCTTCCTGTTTGTCCCATTTTAGTATTTCAGTTAAACTGGAAACATCTGAGCATGATGGGCACTTCTGATGGCACCGGCGTGCCATGGGTGGGGAGGGGCACGAGTCCATGTGAGTGACTTGGGGGTCTCTCAGGACCCGCCAGCCCCTCTGGCCTCTGCACGCCGAGGGAAAGGAGTGGGCGTGAGCATCTTTGGGGGAGAGGGTGAGCAATCGAAGTGAGGCCTGTGTGAAGGCTTCGCACGTCCTTGGCGGTGCTGACTGAAATGTCGAAAGCAGCAGATTAGAAATGGAAGGCCAAACGTAGGGCAAATCGTGTAGAAGACCATTTCGTTGAGGCCGAGCAAGACACCGAAGGGTGCTGGATGGAAGCCCTCAGTTGTGGGCTGGCCTAGCTACCTGAGTGACAGTGTGAGACCAGTCATTTTTCCTCAGTGGCCTGGGCGCCCTTCTCTGTATTCTAGCTTGAGTGATTCTCTTCCCTTCTTGCTATTTTGTGTCTAATCCCTTGCCCTTGGATTAAATCTCTTGGAATTATATGGCATCAAGAATGCTGGTACTTTGTAGCTACTTTTTGTACTGTCTCACGATATTCATGTAAGGAAAGGCAGTGGAGTAAGGCCTGGAAAGGAAAAACAAAGTGGGTGAGATTACTCAGGAAATCAGTGTTTTACGCTCAGAATCTAAACTCGAGTTTCTTGACATGTAGTTCGCTGCTTTTTCTAACTCGTGCAGGGAGAAATTGTTTTTCTCCCCCAAACATGTCAATTTTGGAAGTAACTAAGTCAGGGTAGTTCTTCATCTATTTATGTTAGCAAGTATTATTTAATATTAATATTGCCATTAATTATTAATCATATGCATCCATAATTATAGAAATGCTAGAAGAGGAGCAGCACATCCTCTGGGAGGGTCTGCTCGCCCTGGTTCTGCAGGCGCGGACCTCAGGGCAGAGTGGGGAAGTGATTTCTCCAAAGCCTCGCGGCAGGTCCATGCCGTATCCGTGTCCAGTGTGGGGGTTCAGGCTGTAGGGCAGGCAGGCCTGGGTCCGGCCCAGGTCTGCCACTATCTTTGTGACCTCAGGCAGGTCACTTCACTCCTGTAAGCATGGGGTGCGTTCTCTGTCCGTGGAATCAGAAATGCTTCATCGGGCTGTTGTGAGTAGAGAATGGGAGGGTATCTGCCCAGCACGCTCAGTGCCTGGCATAGCGCGAGCCACAGAGCAGGAGAGCTGTCAGCGGGGCTGTTGTCTGCTGTAAACAACGTCGGTGACAGCGGCAGTAGTAATAGCAGTAGTGGTAGTTGCCGGTTACCACACCGACTAGCCCTGTTTTCTGTAAGATGACGTCAGGGTGGGTCAGACTGCCTGACAAGGCAGAGTCATTTTCTCAGTAGCACCTCCAGGGCGACATGGCTTCTGTCCAGAAGTTCTAGCTTTCGGGTCCTTCCTATCTTACACTGGACATCGCCCTCGCCACCCTCCAACTGAGCCAGGCTCTGCCTGGTCAGAGTTGGTGACTCTGAATCCTGGGCGTCCTCGGCCCTCCCAGGCCTCTGAGCCACAGGCAGAGCTGGGCCTTTCCAGGCCTTTCCTGAGTCCTCCATGCGGTGAGGTGGGTCCCCACCTTAACCCCGGTGGGTGGGGAAGGAAAAAGCTGTGTAGAAGATAAGTTGACCAGGACTCCTTCCTCTTTGTCCGGGAGACTGGGAGGCAATTTTGGTTCTGTGGGGCAGGGTTCCCACAAGCACGTGGCGCCCCCGGCTCACCGTCCTTTCCTCTTATAAATACACCTCTGTCGACTTCTCACTGGTGCCATCTCCGGGGGGTGGGGAGGGTGCCTGGATCTGTAGTCAGAGACTTGGAGAGTTCCCTTTAAATCACCCAAGGGGTGGGGGGAGGCGGCTTCACATTACATTCTAAATTATTTCCCCCCTTTTTACTGTGAAACAAAAATATAGGCTCCCACCAGGCTGGTGTTCCCTTTAAATAACATTTTGTTTTCTCCTGGGGAAGCTGTCTCGATGGCCCAAGAGTCATTTCTAAAGTGAACCTAGTTTTTAGAAAAAATAGATTACCGGATGTCGGCATCATGTTCAGATGAAAATGAAACCAGCAGGCCTGGGGTGGCAGCGCCGCACTTGACTTCCGGCTGGAGGTGAGAGGCTAGGGTGTCTGGAGCCGGGCTCAGGAGCTGTTTGGCCCCACAGGCCGCATTTGATAGGTGCCTCCGTCATTTTCCAGGCAGCTTTGCTTAGGTGAGCAGAGCACTTTCTCTGGAAGTGAGTCACCGCTGCAGGGGTGGAGGTGACAGGCGATTTATGCACCGAACACAGTCGCAGGGGAAGTCTTGAGCAGACCTGGTGGAGCAGTTCTCTGCCAAAGAGCATGTTCATTTCAGGCCAAGGGCATCGGAGGCAGGGACCCGGGAGCCAGGTGGGCTCGCAGGGCCCGCCCACTGACAGGGAGACGAATCCAGAGCACAGAGCTTGGATCAGCAGTCGCGGTGCCCTCCTGAGTCCAGCCACCTTGGGGGTGGATATGGCCCGCTTCCCGTGACAGTCAGCCAAGAAGCAGGGGGGGAGTTCTGACTCCATGCAGCGGGAGAGCCCGGTGGCAAAGAGCAGAGAGGCACAGACTGTGCTCTGGTGTGGAAGACCTTTCCGGCAACCTTCTTCTACCTGCCTTGCTGTTCACCACCTGTGCTGGAGGCTCTGCTGAGCTCCAGGAATGGGAAAGGTTGGATCACACCCTGCGTGTCTGGAAACTGTGGAACTCCAAGCCTGCCACCACCTCTGCACTTCTGGAGCCTCCGTGTGGACTCAAAAAGGAGCCGCAGAGGACCGCCTGGCCATCCCTTTCACAGTGACTTCTGCTGACCCTCTTACCACTAAAGCCATGACCAGGTGTCGTCAAGGCAAAGAATTTGCTCAGACTGTGTTCTAGACCCGGACAGTCGTCGTTGAGCCTGACTGCGGGTAGTCAGGGACATCTGTGATCCACGCCCAGGGTCGCTGCAGAGTGGCTGCACTTTACTGAGACCGCAGGGAGAGAACCAGCACTACCTCTCGAGCGGTCGGCAAGCCTCTCCCGGCCCCAGGCTCACACCCCGGGAATCTGCACCAGCCAGCAGGCACTCTGGCGGGAATGGCTGAGCCACATCGGGTCTTAAGTCCTCTGTCAAGGAAGTGCTATTAGAATTGCAGGCTGGGCGTGCTAATCACTGGTTTCGTGCTCCTTTTTTTCACTAGAGAGAAAATGGTGACCCAAGGAAACCCAGTGAGTTGCCCAAAGCCAGTTAATGACTAAAAGTGAGTGAAGTCCAGGCTGCTTTCACTGTGCCGTGCCGCCACGGGACAAAGGAATTGGATTTTGTTCCTCCTTTGTTCCCCACCCTGACCCCATCCCTCTCGGCCTTTCTGCAAGTTCTGGCAGACCTGGAAGGGTGGGGTCAGAGCAGCAGCTGCTCTGGGTCTCAGAAAAAGTAAACAGAAAGCTATTTATTTGGCACTCTCTTGTACCATGAAGTTCATGTAACTAAAAGAAGGTCAAGGTTGATAAGAAAACACAATTCTGGGCAGGGTTACCCGGAAGTCTCAAAGGTTACCCACACCTGTAGGGCACTCTCCTACTTCGCCAAGCAGTGCCTAACCTAAAGTGGGCATTCAGCTGCTGTGAATGATTGACTGTCAGGGCACAAACCACTGGGCCCCAGGAAGCTCTCCCGGGCCTTTGTCCTGTGAAGCAGACATGTGGCCGGTGGCGTTCAGGTAGCCAGAAGAGCCAGAGGGGTCAGCGTCATCCGGGCGAGATCCCTCCAAGTCCTGTCAGTGAAGAGACTTGTCCTGTGGGCAAAGCATGATGTCATATCTGGATGGTGGCCCCTGTGAGTACAAAGAGCTGTTGTATCTGAGGGCCACCTCCCACCCACCTGCTGACAGTGACATTTTCTTTTCCTGGGCCAGAATGCATCTCCTGGTCACTACCAGAGATAGCTGGGAGGCTTGGGAAGAAAGGGGGTGCTTAGCCAGCCTCCAGCAAGGATGCTTTTGCCAACTGAGATTAGAAATAGATCCCTTTGGCCCAAGAAGTTAGTTGGATGAACCAGTTTCCTCGAGCCCAGGCTCAACAGTCCCAGCTGACAAAGGCTGAACTTGGAGAGGCGGAAATAGCTTTGTAGAGGTAAACGTCAAGGGCAGAGATCCGTGCGCTGCCTCCCACCTAGCGCGTATGCCCACCTCTGAGCGCGGACGGCTGTCGCTTGGCTCTGAAGGGTCGTTTCTCCAGGAAGTGGAAATGACTAGGTCTCTCGGTCAGCTTGTGGGAAACGGAAGGACAAGGGTGGCTGCATAGCCAGCTTGCACGAGGCCTTCTTGCTGGGATGCAGTCACAGTACATTGTGCTGTGACACCTTACACAGGGAGCTGGCTTTGTCCCCTCCAGTTCTCCAGGTGATGGGACAGTCTGGACACTCACATCCCAGGCCAGCCAGGCACCCGGAGTCTGCAGCACTCCTGTTTCTCCGGAGGGTGTCGGCCACTCTTCGCTTGGGCACACACTTGTCAAGTGTATCAGACTTGGCTGGCTCTGCTGGGGGCTTGAATGTGAAGATGGGGACAACTGGGTGCTGCCCTCGAGGAGCTCACTGTGGCAGGGGGAAGGTGGAGTGGAAGCAGACAGGTTACAGGTGCTGAATTGGGAGCTGAGATTGGGGGCGCCAGAGAGGAGCAAGGAAGGTGCCACGCCCAATGCCCCACCACCCCCACCCCCGTTTCCAGCTTGACCCAGCACGAACTGTCACCCACGGAACTCCTCAGATGGGAGAACACCCCCTCCCCACCCTGCGGGTATTGGGGAGGAACACCCTCAGCATTTCGCTCACCTTGGGGCCTGGTACCGCTTGGAACGGGAGCTTGAGAACAATCTGGAAACTTCAGCACTCTGGGGGAAAGGAGTGGTGAGCAGAGGTGTGGCACTGTGGATGGGAACATGCTTGAACGTAGTTCAGAGCAGGGGCAGAGCATGAGTGTCCAGCTGCCAAAGACGGGGCCGACTTGTCCCAGCCCCCCAGCCTCTGGCAGGGAGGGCAGCAACCGGACTGGCCCATCCCGTGGTTCGGTGCCATGGAGGCAGATTCCTCGGCCGAGGCCTGAACCATGACAGGGCTTCTTAGGGATGGGTTCAGCACTCCCGGAGGGTCTTTCCAGGAGGGCAGAGATCTCCGTGAGGGTGAGGACCTTGTCTGCCATGGTCACGGACACGTCTGCTCTGATGAGCACGGCACCTGGAGCATGGTGGCCACTGGCTAAGCTTTGTCGTGGAGTGAAAGTGCACGGCCAGAAGCCACATTCCCCCTTCCAGGCCCTGCTGGCCTGAGGGAGGATGAGAGAACCACAGGCTGTTTCACAGTCCCCCTGTTTTACCGAGGAATTGGTCTGAGATCCTCTGTGACCGTTCCATCATGCCACAGGTCCCAAGCCCTTCCTCCCTTCGGGGACAGGACAAGAGTGTGGACCTCGATTTGCAAAGGGACGTGTCAAAGGCACCCCTGCTGTGCATGTCCTCGGGCCAAGTCCGGCAAAGGGTGTGGGGGGCGGCCCCTGAAAGGAGGCCTCAGTCAGGGCCCCACTGCCCGAGGGCAGAGCTGGACCCTGCGCCTCCATCCATTTGCCTCCGAGTGTCAGGAGCCTTCTGTGGAACACCGAGGTGTGTGGGCTTCTTGTTTGTTCTGAAGTTCCGCAAACTAGTTCCTCAATTTTGGAGCCAGTCACCAGTGACTACAATGCACTGAAGCCTCCTCCCTTACAGGAAGGCAGGGCCTGTCTCTCTCCCTCTTCCCTGAACACGGGGAGACTGACTCGCTTTAAGCCGGTCCCACCTGGGAAAACCGGAGTTGCCAGAGGAGGGAATGGTGGGGTTGCCGTGGATCGGCCGTAGCCCGGGGGGGCTGTTCCTTGCTCAGCAGCCAGTCGGAAAGGTTACATAAGGGGAGTGATTTTTCACAACCAAACTGCTCGTAATGATGACTTCAGGCTGGTGCGATCCAGAAGAAGGCTGGTTGTGTCTGGCTAACTTTATGTCACGTTCAGGGCAGTCTGTGGCACTGTGATCTTGGGAAACGGGTCATTAGTGACCAGTACACACTGCAGCCCAGGACATTCAGTCACACAAAAAGCCCCACTCTATAGATTTTGGTGACACTTGACGGTTTTTATCTAACATGCATTAAAAATTCTTCGTTGCCTGTCGTTTGAAATGAAGCACACCTACGGTTGGATTTTGTCCCTCATACTGCGTGCTCCCCCATTCTCCTGCACCCCAGCTGCATAATTGTCCCTGTGGACCCCTGATGTGCCAGTGGCACATTTTCTAGGTGCTGTTGGCTGTCCTCGTGCAAAGGATTTAAAAGTTAAATTAAAAATGCTATTGTCACGCTTTTCTTTTAAAGCTTATATGATGCCCAAACCAGGGGCCCGGAGACCAAGTACTGACCGTATTTACGAAGATAGTAGCTGATACTCAAGGCTTTGCTATTCAAAAAAGAGCAACAACAAGAAAAAACCCCGCCCTGGCTGGTGCGGCTCAGGGGACTGAGTGCCGGCCTGGGAACCAGAGGCTCGCCTGCGAACGGAGGCCCGCTGCCTGTCTGGCCGGAGCCTTTGCTCCCCAGTGCCGTCTTAAAGTCGCTTTTCCCAGAACCAAGGCTGGCTGCATTTATGCTTCCTGATTAAGATGCTTCCTCTCGGGTCAGTCCCTGGGTTTCTCACTAATAAACCTTCGGCTTTTGGCAGCGTCTGCATGGGGTCCCAATTTTTAAGAGTTGAATCGTTCGAAAGTGGATACAGTGTGGTGGCTGAGAACATGAGCTTTGACTTGAGAGCCCGTGTGCAATTCCTGTGTCTGGCACTTCCTGGCATTGTGATCTTGGACAGATTACTTGACCTACGGAGCCTCAGTTTTCCTCTGTATCAAGGGAATAATATCCCTGCCTTGCCCACAGAGTTATTGTGAGGATTCGAGAAATAATGCATGTATGACCCAATTCATAGCAACCAACATTAGCTGTCACTGTGAGTTTTATTATTATTGACAACCAGCATGGAATTGTGTACACACGGAGCAGCAGATGGTCAAAAACACCCACAGATGTGCACAGGACGACTAATTTCAGTTCTGGCTGCCAAGGAATTCTAGGTCCTGGTTCGCCGTGCGCCGGCAGGTCATTCCTCAGCCCGGGAGAGCCGAGGCGCTGCCAGTGGCGAGAGAAGCTGGGTGGCGTGTGCGGTGTTCGTCCAAGAACATTCTCCCCCCGGGGTTGTCCTCTTCCTGACCATTTCTGTCCCTCTGCTCTCCGTTCTCTCGCCTCCTTCTTCGAGAGTGTTTGGTCCAGATCCTCCTTCTGACCCACGGGCCGCCGGCGGGAAGCGGGGGAGGTGCGCTTTGCGCAGGCAAGGACCTTTGGAGGGCTGCGCACCGGAGGGCTGCGCACCGGAGGGCTGCGCACCGGAGGGCTGCGCACCGGAGGGCAGCTTCCGCCCCTCTGGAGGTTCCGCTGGTGTGCACGGGGCACCCAGGGTGTACGTGCCGGCCACTGCGTTGGGCACGTAAACATCGTTTCTTACATGTAATTGTCCTACTAAATGCTTTTGTGTGGGTTTCAGGGTCCCCGTTCAGCAGATGGGACAGCTGAGTCTCAGATGCGTGACTTGCCCGCGGTCACACAGCAGAGTGTTGAGAGCCTAAGATTCAAACAAGACCCTTGGACTTCAGGCCTATCCCGTTATGTAGCGGATGGTCATCCCTCGGGATCGTTAAGTGATATGTTGGAATAAATGACTTCTAGGGCCCTCTCATCCCGAGATCATTTTGTGATTCCTTTATCATTTATTCATCCATCCACCATTTTCCCCAACTGGACTATAAGCACCTTGAGGGCAAGGATATCTTTCTAGCAAATAAGCAATGTAATGTTTGGGGAACCCCCTGCCCTTGACTGATGCATGCTGCTTGCACCCCAACACATAGAAAGAGGAGAGAAGAGAGAACCCCCTGACAAAAGGGTCACCCAGAAATTTCGATTCCAGGAATTTACCACCCAGAACTATGGAATATTATGTACGTATAATCTTGTAAATAGCCCCAAACTCTATGTTTGTGTTTGTACGGTAGTGGAACCAAAAGATTCTCACCCAACTTTAGTGTGTCTTACGTTGTGGGGAGGAGGAGGCGGTGCAAGGATTTTGTTTTTCTCGGTCCACTTTTGTACTGTTTAAATTTTTACAATGAGCAGGTCTTACTTTTGTGTTTGAAAACGAAGTCTGTTTAAAAGCAGGGTCAGCTATTATATATGGAAGGTAGGGGAGACTGGCCAGAGGAACTTGCCCCTTCCAGTTTTCCCGATTGGGACCAGCCCTCAGATCCCACCTGTTGACATAAGCGTCCAGGGACGGAGCAGGTGGTTCTCTCTCAGGTCCAGTTCCGCTGTCTCCCAGTCCTTGTGGGGCCACGCGTGCCCGCAAGCATTTCTGCTGCCCAGCACTAGCCCAGGCCCATCACCACTGTGTGCACGTGTCCGTGGGTGGTGACAAATAACAGCGGGGGAGCAGTGGCCATCGGAATCAGGGACAGCTGACAGGGCCACCTTTGACCACCTTCCTACTCTTTGAGTCATAACTGATCAAACCCGCCGTCCCCAGGGGAGAACAAGGAAGGCAGTGAAATGACAGCCAGAGCCAGAGGGATGAGCTTGCTTGTCCCCTCTTTTAGTGGCCCTGCTGCCAGACCTTGTTAGCCAGCCACAGCGATTCTGGTGAGGCTTCCTGTGTATGGGGGGGCGGGGGGCAGGGAAGAGAGGGGAACAGCCATCACCTACTTATTAAGCCCCATTCACAAAGGTGGACCAGCACCTCCTAAATTCTCATCCCAAACTTAAGGGCCCCTTTTTTAGTTACAGCTTCCCCCCCCCCACTTCACTATAAAAGTAACATTCAGAGAACTTCTCTGGAGAAATATATTTACAAGAAACTGGTACCAGAGATCTCCTCCGAAGAATGGGAGAAGGGTTCAAAGGACTGAGGCTTGTCACTGTGTATCCTTTCTGTGTTTCTGAACCACTTAGAAACGTCTGCGAAAAAAACCCGAACATTTAGAAAGGGAATACATGCTCCCTGAAACAAAAATGTGGAGAAAATTTACAAGTCTGAAGAACAGCAAACACCGCCAAGAGAGGAGCGTTGCTGTGTGCCCGTGGGAGGGTCGGCATCTTTTAAATGTGGCTATAACACACGGACATAGGATAGGTGGGGTCGCACTTCAGTTATAATTCAGTACCCTTTTCCTGTTAACGTTGTGCCCTATTCGCATTTCCCCACATAGTTAAAAATTGTTTATATGCCATTTTAATGGGTGTCCCAGGATTTACTTAATAATTATCCTTCCCCTGAAATTAGACACTTTTCCCAGATTTTTACTGTTAGAAAAAAACACTGAACCTCTCTGTGCATCTTTTTCCATACCACTGTTTGCTCCGTACCTAGACCGCAGAACTGAGTTGTGCACACAGAAATGGTGATCTTCCCTTGGCGTAAAGCCTTGTCTTCTCCAGAGCTCTTTCATCTGCATCATTTCACGTGGGGATTAAAGGGAGGAAGGGTGTGATTAAGGGCCAGGGTGAGGGTGAGAAAAGGGAGGACACCCAGTGCCGTACACAGTCGTGAAGGAGCCCGGGCGGTGGAGCTGCTGGGAGGACTTCCTGGAGGTGGAAGGCCTCAGCTTCGCTTGCGGAGGACGCGGGCAGGGCCGGCAGGGCGGTCCACACAGCACGCTCCTCTGGAGCCCTGTAGATCTGAGTCGCCGGCTGGGTGTGGGAAGATCACAGTGGCCAGAGCCAAACCTCGCATTTAGTGAGTTTAGGGAAAGAGCGGTCAGGCGTTACAGACCCAGAGTTGGGGCTGGGCCCGTGAGCAGTGCAGTCGATAGAGGTCTTTGAGGTTGTCTTCGGGACGTGGTGTGTTTAGGTCAGCTCAGCATCCGCGTGGGGTGGAGGGTGTGGGGGAGAAGCTGGAAGTGGGTAAGACCTGTGCTAATAGAATGGATGTCAGAAGATTGCCTTAACCGTTTGAAGGGCCCATGGACCGCAGCATCCCTGCCAGTGTGGGGCTGGCCGGTGTTGACGGGCCCGGTGTGACTCCGGCTCATACATTTCTTCCCACACATTTCAGTTACCGGCAGGTTTGACCTATGGAATGGGCAGCGAGACCGCGTTTTTGTGGGCATGGCGTTTTCTCTTTCAAAATTGATCTGGAGGATTTTAATGATGATGCACACTCACATTTCATAGCCTCCTTAATGGGAAATGCTTAGGCAGAAATCGCCCTCCTGGGAGGCAGGCCTCAAGCTGGCAAGTGAGGCGGGTTTTGTGATTCCTGGAGCTGAGTTTCAAGGAGTGCTCCTTCCTCCTTCCTCGGCGTCTGGGTCCCAGTGCCCACTGGGTCTCTCCACCTGAAGGAAAGAGTTAAGCCTCCTGAATGCCCATGGCTTGCGGTATTGCCAGCCCGGCCAGAGGGTGGGGGGAGATTTTGTCCCAATGGCAGGGTTTTTGTTTAATGCCCCACCACCGCCATCTCCCCTACCCCATAGGCTCCTCCATCTGAAATCTGCCCCTGAAATATACCCCTGTCCCTCTCCTGAGAACTTGACCCCTGTGGGTGTATCAGGACCAAGCATACTTCCACTATCTGGTCCACCAACCCCATCTGCAGCCTCACCTCTGCGGCTGCCTGACCTCAGCTGCCCAGCAGTGACCTGGAGCTGTTCGTGACTGCTGCACAGACTCACTGTGCCTTAACATCAGCCATTCTCTCTCCCCGAAATACCTCTCCTTCTTCTTGGGAAGTTTTTGCTCGCCCTGGAGACTCAGCATGGGCATCAGCTGCTTGAAGGAAGCTTGTCCTGACACCCACCAGGCTGGGCTAGGTGTGTGTTCCCACTGCATCTGCTGTGTGTCTGTATCGCTGCATTGCTATACTGTGCTGTAACTATCTGACTACTTGTCTCTTTCCCCCCAGTCCACTGTAAGCTTCTCCAGGGGGCTGCATCTTCTTCCTCCATGAACCCCCCGGGCTCAGCACAGGGCGCGGCCCCAGCAGACCCAGTGCATGCCCACAGAGTGCTGTGTTACAAGAGCCTGCAGTCCTCTGCCCCACGATAGGACACTCTGAAGCCAAGGCCTCACTCATCTGTGAAGTCTCAGCCCGACACCAGTCTCTGGGTTTTGAGGCTCTTTACTGGGTATGCACATAAGTGACTGTTACATCTCTTTGTCTTAAGTATCTTGTCTGATGTCAATATTGCATGTTTTTGTATGACCCGGACATCTCTTTCCGTCTCTTATTTTCAGCTTTTCTGTATAATTCTATTTTGTCTCTTGCAGTCACCAGCTAGCTGGATCTCCTAAAATCCTAGCTGATTGTCCGTTTTCATGGGTGGGCTTAATCCATTCCTGCCTGTCTCGGGATGAGATGTTACTGTTTCAGCTGACCCGTGCCGCCTCACCTTGTGCTGCCTTTTTTACGCACTCTCTTGTTCTTTGCGTCTTTTTTCCTCCTCTCCTTACCTTTGCTACAGCAATCAAGTCTTCTGCTTCTCCTTCTTTACCCTTCTGGTTTGGAAACTCTGAATTGAATTTCTATTCATACGGTTGCTCTTAAATTTTAACATAGGTATGTAACTATGATTTTTTTCTAACAAGGTAGAAACATTTTGATATGTAAATTCCACCTAGAGACAAGGCCCCTCTCACTCTTTAGCGATGGAACAACCCGCCCCACCCTTCTGCCTTACGTATATGGTCTGGAACTTAATGTTTTAAAATGGCTCAAACTAATTTGTTTAAACATTCAATTGGTCATTAAGCTGGCGGCATATCGTATTGATTGCCGAGCCTACCACTGTTTCTTGCATCCCATTTCTACTCTGGTTTACTTCTCTGCTTGTCAAAGCACATCCTTCAGTGGTTCTTTCCTTCTTTCTTTTCTTTCCTTTTTTTAACCTTTTTCTTGAATTTATTAGGACAACATTTCAGTGATTCTTTATTTTTTTAATTTTTTTTAAAGATTTTATTCATTTATGTTTTAGAGAGGGGAGGGAGGGAGAAAGAGAGAAAGAAACATCAATGTGCGGTTGCTGGGGGCATGGCCTGCAACCTAGGCATGTGCCCTGAGTGGGAATCGAACCTGCGATGCCTGGTTCGCAGCCCACGCTCAATCCACTGAGCTACGCCAGCCAGGGCCATTTCAGTGATTCTTTAGATGAAGGTAGCGCCGTCTTTCCTGGAACTCCTGTTCGTACGTGTGTGTTGTGTATGAGTTTCTTTTTAATCGTTTTAAGAAGATGAAATGACCTGGTAAAGCTAACCAAATTAAAAATCGTAACACCCCAGGAATAGGCGCTAGTGTGAGGCAAGTAGCGATCTGACCAGTTTTGGGCCAATTCTGCCCTTACTGATGAAAGCCCTCATTTTTAATTCCTGCGTGTCCACAGGTTAAGAAACTGTTACCAACGGCGGATCGATTTTATGGGTAAAACGAGGGTAGTAATGTCCACGTGGGCAGTAATACTGCTCAGTTCCCGGTTGTTCCAGGTGCCTCTGCCAGCGAGCTGTGATTCTAGAAAGGAACTGAGGGTTCTTGAGTCCCAGGGGAAAGGGCCGGCGTGTCCTAGCTTTAGCCCTAACCCCACGCTAGACTCTCTAGTTGTATAAATGGGCTTCGTTTACTTCTGCAGGTAACTTACAGCTTGGGAACTTAGTTTCTCCACCTGGCAAATGGGAATAATGTCACCACCCTTGCCGGGCTGCTGGGAGGTTCATGGGCAATGGAGGTAAAGCACCGAGCACGTGCCCCGCACACAGGAGACGTCTGGTGGCTGGTCGTGGTTGTCACCGCCCCTGGCTGTCAGCAGACACTCACTGAACACTGGCGGAACGAATGCAGGGCCCACCATGAACGGCCTCACCGATGAGACGGGTTGTAAAGCATAGGCGAGATCCGAACAGATAGTCATAAAGAAAGGAGGCATTCTCCGTGGGAGCCACAGGGTGCGCAGAGGTCAGGAATCGGAGGCCCGCCCGTTGCTGCGTGGGGAGGACCAATGAAAGGAGCGGGCTGGCTAGAACGGAAACTGGGGAAAGGGTTCGGGGAGCGCAGGCGGGGCAGAGAGGGAGCCGGGGCTGGGCCTGCCCGGGGCTCTCTGTGTCTGCCTGGCCGGATGACTGCTCTGCCAGGCCAGCTCACTCTGCCTGCCTCTGGCCCTTGGTTCCCCTTCCTGCACAGCCCCTCGTTCTTGATAGGCAGAGGCTGGCCCAGTGTGGCCTGGTGGCCGGGCAAGCTGGGGCTTAAAAGAGGAAGCATCAGAATAAGATTAGTTTTCAACTAATATCTTATTAAGGAAGTTGAGTCATTCTACTTCTGCTATTTGCCCCCTCTGGGCATTCAGAGGAGGACAGATTTTACTTCCAGATGGAAGAGTCATGAGAGGGATTTGCCCTGGTCTGCCCTGGCCCCTCAGTGGACATTTTCAAGCTGACCTTGTGAGATGGAGATTTTTGCCTCCTTTACACACAGAGAACCGGGCTCAGTGTGTTGAATGACGTAAGCAAGCCTCCACCCCTTGACTGTAGGACGCAGAGAAGTCCCATTGTCTCAGTGGTGGCATTTATGGGCCTGGCGAAGGGTAAAGGGGTAGACTTTCATTTAGTATTTCCTATTGGCCAGGCAGACCAATCGGCGTTTCTGTACTCTACCTCATGTAGTCCTCAAAATAACTCCACAGACTCGAAGAGAAGGAACTGGGGGCCTCCTGAGGTCTGGGGTGCGGGCTCGAGGGGTGGCAGCGTGGGGTCAGCCCGCCTCTGCCCATTGTGACTGTGTGACTGTTTTGGTGGGTCACTGAGCTTCCCTAAGCCTCAGTCTTCACATCAGAAAAGGAAATTAATAATGGTAGGTACTCAGCAAATGTTGACAGTTATCATTCTGAACTGGAGTCCTCAAATAACTGTGACAAACCGGTGGCATTTGGGGAACTAGAAGGAGCCTCAGAAGATTTCCTAGGCCAGTGGTTTGCGAACTCTTTTCTTTGGAAACCTAGGAGCCCACAGAGGGCCTCGGTGGGTGAAGGGAAGCTAAGTATGGATGACCCTCGCCCACCTTCTGTAGCAGAGTGGCTGACCCTACTGTGAGTCACGTATCAGTTGCATGCTTCCAGCTCTTCTGTATGTCTGGAGTGGAGGTACGATTTCATTTGACAAAAATGGTCCCACTGGTTTCTGTTTGTTTGTTTGGTTTTTGTTTTTGTTTGTTTGTTTGTTTAAACTTGCCAAGGCTAAAACGCTTACCTCCTGATTCCTAGTCTGGTGTTTTTACCGTACATACTAAAACAGAGAAGTGAAACATGACATATTTTAGAGAGGTTCTCAGCACTGAAGATGGCGTTTAAAACATTATTTCTGTACCCTCCAGTTAATTAAAAATGTATTGAGTCCAAACCCCATTCCTGTCTCAGTATCCTGGGAATGGAAATTTTTCTGTCAAGAGAACATGGATGTCATAGTCTTAGAAAAGAACGTCCCGAACTTTCCACAGAGCTGGAGATGTTCTCCAGCTGCACCGTCCGACTTAGTAGCGACGGTAACAGGTTCTTAAATTTTCTTTCATTTTCACTGACTTAAGGGTAGAGAGCTCCATGTGGCTAGTGGCTGCCATGTTGGACAGCGCAGCCTTGCAGCGCAGAGAGGGGTGAGACGGCAATCCCTGGCCCCTTGGAATCAGAATCATCCGGAAAACTTGTAAAAAGAACCGCTTCCGGGCCTGGTGCCCAGTAGCTGAGCCAGTGCATCTCGGGGGAGAGCCTGTGCAGAATCCTCCGGTTACCCCAACTCCCAGGCAGGCTGGAGACTGCCGCCTTAGCCGCGCGCCCTCTTCCTCGGGGCGGGGGGCAGAGCCGGCGTCCAGCCCTCGACCTTTCATGGGGGTGACAGCAACCGTCTGGGGAATGTCAGACCCTTGCAGAATGTGACAGAAGCTATGGGCCTCTTCCCTGGAAAGAAAATTCAAACCGTGTGTAGTTCTGGGGTTCACAGACCACCCTGAAGCCATCCTCGAACCCACATCGGGGATTCCACCTCTTGGACGGAAGACTTGACCACCCCTGAGGGAGCCAAGTTTGCACCTCAGGGTCCAGGAGCCCCGTCCACAGCAAGCCTGTCGTACAGATCCGCCCAAGGGTCGGTCTGGTCCCACCCCAGTCGTTCCGACCCTCAGACTTCCCCAGGGGCTCACCGAGGCACCACAGCAAAGAAAACAGGCAGTGGACGTGCATCAGGCCCCGAGAGAATGCTGAACAAATCCACCCCTTTCCCTTCACTTCTGTTTTCAAGCCCGAGCGGTTGGGCTGAGTGGATTTGGCCACTGCTCCCGCTCACATCCGTCCTCAGCTCTGATCGAGCATTTGAGGCCGGAGTGGAGCCAGGGAGAGAGTCCAGGCTGAGTAATGGATTGGGATTTTGTTCTGCCTTCAAAGGCAGAGGCATAACTGGCTCCCACTTAGTCCTCACTCTCCACAAACTGCAGGAGAGAGAAGAGGCAGCAGAGCAGCGGGGCTGAGAGCTGGGGTGACAAACCAGGGACCAAAACCCAGGGCTGGGAAGACCCCCTGGCCAGCAGTCCCAGGCGTAATGCAGAACCTGCTTTTGTAGATCAGAACCAGTATAGAAGTGGGGAAGCTGGCAAATAGAAGCAATAGAAGCAGGGGAGGAGCGTGTGTGTGTGTGTGTGTGTGTGTGTGTGTGTGTGTGTGAGAGAGAGAGAGAGAGAGAGAGAGAGAGAATTGCTGTGAGGCTGGAGTGTCCCGAGAATAGCCTCTTGAACTTGGAGTCTGTTGATGAGGGCCTGAGTCATGGTCATGTGGCCCAGGAAAGCCAGCCACAGGGAAAGCTCTCCAGTCCCCGGGCCGTGATTTCGTGCCCCTGGGAGGTGAGGGTCAGCCCGTTTTCCCTGTGCCCTTCACAGATTCGGCTGCCAGCTGCTGCCTTAGCTTTTCAACAGCCTTCTTGTTCCTCTCTCTGCCTGCCAAGCTGTTGGATGAGTCACTGGGGAACTAAGTGCAGAGGCCCTGAGCTCGGCTGCCTCCACCTCAGCTTCTCCGGGGCAGGGGAGCTGGCATGCTCGTGGAGAGAGCAAGGACCCTACCCAGTGGCCCACCTAACCACCAAGGAGACAGGGTAGCTGCTGGGGGTGGGAGGGTCCCCCACAGGCTCTCCGGTGGAGCTCTCACTCAGGGTGAGCCACGTCCAGCAGGTGCCTGTGGGAGCCCAGCACAGCCAGACCTCGAACAGCTGGGCGCCTTTGGAACCACCATTGACCGTCTGGCTTCGTTTCTCTCCCCCGTCCGATGGTCTCCATCCCCCAGGCTCAGGGCCATCCTGTCCTGAAGCTCACCCTTGCTTCCTTCATGCAGCCGGCCTCCGTTGTCTGTCTGCGCCCCGCAGTGCCCTCAGGAGCCCTCTGGCCAGGGAGGACTGTGAGCTCCCCGCTTGTGTTTGCCTGCAACCAAGAGACTTGGGGAGCAGGCTGCACAGCCAAGAGCTGGGGTTCTAGGTCCCAACCCTGCCCTGCCACACACCGTCTGGGTGACCTTGGGCAAGTCACTGCCAAATTAGGCCTGTTTCTTCAAGGGAAAATGAGGACGTTAGAGTAACGTGGAGGCTCCCGTAAGCAGACTTCTAAGGCTGTTGGGTTTGGAGGTTTGGTTTGTTTGTAAGATCTCAGTGCCCCTGGTGAAGAACCTGGGAAGGGTAGGAGGTACTGTAAACAATTCCTTTTTGGAAGCTGCAGGGCTTGAGGAGGTGTGGGGTGGGAAGCAAGGATGGTTACAAGACAAACAACCTGCCTTGGAAGGCATTTGTCTAACTGAAGTCAGAACACTCCCCGGACTCGTTAAGGTCATCAAGTAACAGTGAGGTCACCCGCTGAGCCTCCTCAGCACCAGCCCGTGAGACCAAACCCGGGCATCCGCGCTGAAAGCCAGAGCCACTCTGAGTTCCAAGTGAGGAGGCCCTGGGCAGCACAGATGTGAGGACCACAGCAGTCGTGACCAACACGCCCCCCCAGGCTGCCGCCCTCATCCCCCGCTGCCCCCCAGGCTGGCTCAGTCTTTCTAGCCGCCGCCGTGGTGAGGCGGCGTCAGCAGGAAGGTTTCAGCCTAATGTGTCCCAGCTTCCCACTGTCTCATTTAAGCTTGACAGAAGGGAGGGCCAGAGGCGTTAGAGGTTTGGCTGCATTCACGTGGTCTGCCTTTCCGCCCCACGAGCACCCGGAGGCATGGCCCGCAATTCTGGATGAGTGCAGCTACAGCAGGGGAGGCGGCAGCTGTTAGTAACAGCTCCAGGACCAGACTGCCACAGAGAGCACATGTTTTTAATCGTTGCTGGAAGATACATCCATTGATTTGAGAGAGAAGGGAAGGGAAAGGGAGAGAGAGAGAAACATTAATCGTTTTCCTCCTGTACACACCCGAGATCCCGGGGACCAAACCCACAACCTAGGTATGTGCCCTGGTGGGGAATTGAACCTGTGACCTTCGGTACACGGGACAGTGCTCCAACCAATAGAGCCACACTGGCCAGGGCCAGAGAGCGCTTAGGAAAGACCTGTTTGCACTCGGTGCCTTCTCGGGCTTTTGGGAGTTCATGGTCTCAGCCTCTGGAAAGCTTCCCAGACGGCCACAGTCTCAGGCCAGTGCTGTTCCAGTGTGTGGCAGTTCTTGTCCACACGCTGTTGGCACACACTGTCACCACACCAGGCCACCCTGCGGTGACACACAGGGCTGGTGGAGACGGGGCCCAGAGAGAGGTGAATTCTTGGGCTCTGTCCTCACGTTTCTAGAGGTGCAGGTCGGCGTTGGAGACTCTCGTATAAATCCCACCACTATTGTTGCCCGAAGGAAAAATACCTAGGAGAGGTTTCCAGCAAATGAGACTGGACAGTGCAGAAGGAAGCACGATCCTTCTGGTCAGATCCGTCTGGGGAGCCACCAACAGATGCTTCTTGGGACAGGAGCCTAGTGCTGGTGCTGCCGTTTGCTGTTGATTTTTAGAATTCGTTAGAGTTCATGTATATACACATACACATATATGTACACACACATGCACGCGCGCACGCACACACACACACACCCCTACCTCCTGCTGGGGAACAGAACCTTTCTTCTCTCCTGCTGGAGCGAAGCCACTGGGGACGGTGGGGAGACATCCTCTAAGGAGGCCAGGGGCAGTCAGCGCCGTGACTAATGGGTTTGGAATACAGGATCCACCACCCTCTGCTGGGGAAGCAAACTTGGCCAGAAAGCAAACAACAGGAGATCCAGCCATTATTTATAAAGGCCAGAGGGAACCAACCCCGATGTTGGCGCCACGGCTGTCGGAGGAAGTGGCCTGGAAGCCCCCTTGTGGGCAGCGTGGAAGAGGCTGTGTGTGGAGGTGTGCTGTCGGACGGGGGTCACAGCTCACGGGGTAGTGTAGACGTGCTGAGGGGGGACTTCTCTGCCACGGGGGACACTGGAGGATAAACACGTGTGGTGTAGATGGACTGAGCCCCATGTCCCCCCCACTTTTCTCTGCCAAGCCAAGCCAGACCCGGGCCCCTTGGGGTAAGTGACCTGCTCTGTGCTTGGTCCCTCCTGCAGGGCGAGCGTGAGCCTGGGAGATGGCAGTGATGGAGATGGCCTGCCCAGGCGCTCCTGGCTCGGCGGTCGGGCAGAAGAAGGAGCTCGCCAAGGCCAAGGAAAAGACCCAGACCCAGACCGAGGGGAAGAAGCAGAGCCCTGTCAACAAGCTGGAGGCCGTGGAGAAGAGCCCCGTGTTCTGCGGGAAGTGGGAGATCCTGAACGACGTGATCACCAAAGGCACAGCCAAGGAAGGCTCCAAGGGAGGGCCGGCTGCCATCTCCATCATCGCCCAGGCTGAATGTGAGGGGGCCCAGCTGGGGTGGGGGGGTGCAGAGAGGGCAGGAGGGGGGGCCTGCAGGTGGGTGCAGTCATTGTGCAAGGGTGGATGGCACAGGTGAGGTTCGGGGACCCCCGCGAAAGAGGGAGATCAGAGTGACCACTCCGTGTGATTCTCACGGGACGCAGCTGGGGGGTTGAGCCGAGAACGAGTGTGAAGTGGGAGCTATAACAGCGCTGGGCAGTGAGAGGGAAGGAGGGAGACGCAGCTATGGGGGCTTTTGCCCACGGTGACCAGAGCAGGGGCGAGGGCTGGGCCGAGGAAGTAGGGGGCTTCACAGGCCCGGGGACTTGCTGCCAGATCATCGAGCAGGCCCTTAGCCTTCTGCTGTGGCCTCGGCGGCCTGAGCGTCTCCAAAGAGGCCCCGACAGGAAAGGCCAGGTCTCCTGGAAAGCCCCTACGGGGCTTCATTCTCTTCCACCTCCCGGCGGCCCCACCCCTAAGAACGGGCACCTGCTCAGCCCGCCGGGGGAGGGGGGTGCCCTGGCCTGGTCCTTCCTGCGTCCACTCACAGCGCCTCAGAACAGCTCGAAATGGTGGCCACCCCCAGAGCCTGAGAGGCCCCCCAGGAGGACTGGGGAGGCCAGGAGTCTCCCCTGCTCCCCAGCCCATGAGGTTTCTTGGGCTGAAGATAGGCAGCTTGTGCTGGCATTTGCCCACATACACCCTTCTCGTCTTCCACTGCCGTCTGCCTGAGTTTTGAGGAGCTCAGGGAACAAAAACTGAAGTGGAGTGACAGACTATACTAAGACTGCCATGAACACATGTATGCACATATATGTAAATATATAAATAACAGCTTACATTTTTTGAGCTGTCACACGTGCCAAGCACTGTGTCGAGGATTTCGTAGGGACCGTCTCGCTGAAGTTCCACAGTGAAGGAAGGGAGGTGGGCACCCCGAGACCCCACATTGTAGGCATGCCCCGTGCTCGTGACCCTCAGACTGGGAGGGTGGGGTGAGGCAGCCCGCGAGAGGGGGCATGGGTGAGGACATGAGCCACCAGGTGGGGAGCTGGCCCGCAGAATCCGGGGAGGGGTGACCCGGGCGGGCGGGCGTCTGCAACACACCCCTCTCCTAAGTGCCCAATTCCCGCTCCTTCTTCCTCCTGCTTGTCCAACGGCCCTCTTTCTTTACTCCAAAGGTGAGAACAGCCAAGAGTTCAGCCCCACCTTTTCCGAACGGATTTTCATCGCCGGGTCGAAACAGTACAGGTAAGGAGGTGAACCTGCCGGGCACACGGGGCTGAGCTGGAGTCCTCCCGCCCACGGCCGCTCCCGCCCGCCCTGGCTCCCACCCTCAGCACCTGTGGCGCAGCCCTGGCACCCGCCCAGCCTTTCCTGGCTGAGCCACTCTCTCGGCCAAATAAGCTTTTCAAAAGCTTTTCACAGTGTGTGGATGACTGCCTCTGGGTCACATCAGCTTGACATTTTATTTTTGTTCTCCTCAGAGTCCTCAATGCTCCCCCTCGTTTCCCATCAGTTAGGGAGGGTGCTGGGAACACGAGGCACTTTCTCGCTGGTGTATGACTGTGAGCGCAGGCCCAGAGGGGCCCCTCGAACTGTGGGAGAAACCTACTGTGTCTTTTCTCCTGCGAGACACACCCTGGTGGGGATGAGCGTTTGCAAACAGGCGGGACAGACAGACTCACGGCTTCACGGCTCCACGGCTCCCCGGCCCTGTCGGACGGAGGCCAAGCAAGGCCCAGCCTGTTCCCAGGCCCCCGTCCCCAAGGATGACTTTTGGCAACTGAACGTTGAACCTGGAAACAGCTTCCTCCTCTACTGTGAGGCGGACTTTTTTATCACTGGAATTTGGAAACTGCTAGTGATAAAAAAGAAGTTGTGGGGTGGGCTGCTACCCTTGGACCCAAAACGCTCCATGTTCAGGCAGGTTCCTCACGCTGCCCGGATGCCTTTTCCCCAGGGCCGGGGTCTCCTATGGACCCACTTCTATTAGCTACCCACGAGAAATGTGTAGGCCTCTGGCAGCCTCCCTGTGGGAGGCAGAAGACAGGGCCAGGGCAGGGCAGGCGAGGCCATGGTCTGACCGAGCAGGGGTAAGAGCTGAGTGACATCCATGGCGGCAGTGGTGAGAGCCGCCATCGGGCCATCGGAGAAGGCCAGGCTCCTCTAGTGCCCAGTTACTCAGGCAAAATGTCTTTGTTTCTGTGGCTCCTCGCATTCCGATGGCCACCAGGTACCAGAGGTGACCAACCTCGACTGTCCCTTCTTCTGGATGTGACAGAAACGAACTCTTGTCAGTCAGAGCTAAGAATGCCCACCGTGGAGTGTGACCCTCGGAGTCACATGCCACCTTCTGGGACCTCCAGGGGCAGCCCAGCCGGGAGAGCAGCAATAGGTGTGTGTCTGGAAGAGTAGCATGCACTCTGTCACGGTCATAATATTGTTCACTGGAAGCTCACCTTTGGGCCCAGGCACTGAAGTAGGCTTTTTAAACGAGCTGTTTCTTTAAACCTCTCCACCTACATGGCAGAAAATACTGCACCCATTTTATAGATGAGAAAACTGAGGTTCCTGGGGTTTTAGGGATGTTCCCATGTTCCCACGGGTATCAAGTAAGCTGGGGTTTGTCTATGTCTCTGACCACAGTTATCTAAGCGGTTGTGGCTTCCCACCTCCTTGCTCTCAAAACGTTTGTCGCCTTTTTGACAGCCAGTCTGAGAGCCTGGATCAGATCCCCAACAATGTGGCCCACTCGACTGAAGGCAAAATGGCCCGCGTGTGTCGGAAGGGGAAGCGTCGCAGCAACGCCCGGAAGAAACGCAAGAAGAAGAGCTCCAAGTCCCCGGCTCCGGCGGGAGCGGCCTTGGCCAGGCCCCTTCCCAGAACCCCCGAGCAGGAGAGCTGCACGGTCCCCGTGCAGGTGAGACCCGCCATCACTCCCGGACCTGGCTCCTGGGGCCTTGGGGACAGTGCCTGTGCCCTGGCCCTGTGTCCTAACACCTCTGTTTTCCCCGCAGGAGGACGAGTCCCCACTCGGCACCTTGTATATTAGAAATGCCCCCCAGTTCACCAAGCCTCTGAAGGAGCCAGGCCTCGGCCAACTCTGTTTTAAGAAACTCGGGGAGGGACTACGTCCAGCGCTGCCTCGGTCGGAACTCCACAAGCTGATCAGCCCCTTGCAATGTCTAAGCCACGTGTGGAAACTCCACCACCCCCAGGACATGGGCCCCCTGCCCCAGCCCGCTCACCCCTTCCCCTACAGCAGACTTCCCCACCCCTTCCCATTCCACCCTCTCCAGCCCTGGAAACCTCACCACCTGGAGTCCTTCTTCCTGAGCAAGCTGGCCGGTGTAGACAGCCACCAGCCCCTGCCTGGCCCACCCCTGGGCAAACTGGCCTATGTAGACAGTCAGAAGCCCCTGCCTGGCCCACCCCTGGAGCCCAGCTCCCCTCCTCGCAGCACTCACGAGAAGTTTTCCGTGGAGGAGTACCTGGTGCACGCTCTGCAAGGCAGCGTGAGCTCCGGGCAGCCCCACAGCCTGGCCAGCCTGGCCAAGACCTGGACAGCACAGGGCTCCAGGCCCCCGGAGCCCAGCCCCAAAGCTGAAGACAGCGAGGGGGTCCTACTCACTGAGGTAAATAACCCCCAAACACACGCCCACGGACCCCTACCAACCAAGTCCTGGCTCCAGGGCAGCAGTTGGGAATCGGGCGTCAAGGGGTCGCTATGGGACAAGGGGCATCGCTGGAAACCTGCCAGACCCACTGTCAAGGTCACACCCTTTAGGGGGATGGTTTTTCTCCTTATCAAAATCATTCACGCATGTAGTTAAAAATGAAATCATAGCAAATGAGTCGTCATTGATGACAAGCAGTAATCCCCCACTCAAGCTCCAGGCTCACTTTTCTGTCTTTTTAGCTATTTCTGTTTTCATTTCTGTCTGGTTCCTTCACTATTGCCAAAGCATGTGTGTGTTACATGGATAACACACACGCCGAGAAACAGGGACAAGCAAATACCAACCTCAGAACTTCCCCAGTGACCCCGATAAGAAACGGGAGGCCTTTGCCCCCCTCACTGCTTCCTTCTCTCCCCTTTTTCTCTCCTTCTCCTACTCCAGTCCTCTCTCTCTGTCTCTTTCTCCAGTTAAAAAAGTTTGGAACTTTAAATGGCTTTCGAGCCCTTATATTTCCGAGCTTTATTCCATCCATCTCGGACACTGTCCCTCGGCGCCCGCCCCTTCCCAGTCCTTCCCTTTCTTCTACCCTTTAGCTACCGAGTGGTATTTCTTCATTGTCAAGTTGTTGATAATTCCATTTCTGTCCCACACCCACAAGTCTGGGAGGCTTTTCATCACAAGGACCATCCAGCCTCGGGCAGCAGGGGAGGCCCTCCTTTGCCTTCCCTTATCCCCATCACCCCCTCCTGGGTCCGGCCCTCCCAGCCCCCACCACCCCCCCGCCCCGCTCAGCGGTGTCTGTGGCGGTGACTACTCAGCCCAGCGGCCCCAGAGGACCACCGGCCGCAGAGCCCTCCCCGCTGCGACTCTGCGTCCCTCTGTGGCCCTGGCCACTGAGACTGGCCTCTCTCCTGCCCACTCCAGAAGCTGAAGCCGGTTGACTACGAGTACCGGGAGGAGGTCCACTGGGCCACGCGCCAGCCCTGCCTGGGCAGAGGCTCCTTCGGAGAGGTGCACCGGATGGAGGACAAGCAGACCGGCTTCCGGTGCGCCGTCAAGAAGGTACGCCAGGAAGAGCGCCAGCACCCGGGGCTGAGGGCGAGCCAGGCGGCCTGCCGCGCCCCCTCTGCTTTCGCTCAAGGACAGTCACGGGTGGCCCCGGGTCTGACTTGCTAACGGAGCCCGGCTGTCCTCGCAGCCCCTGGGTCGCCCGCCTCAGTCACGCGGCCCCGCCGGGGCGCTGCGCTGGGTTTGCGTGTGCGCGAGGGGGAGCGGGGAGTGCGTGGCGCCTGGGCCACCGCCGAGGCTAAGCCAGGGCCAAGCAAACCCGGACGGTGGGCGGAGCGTTATTCCCGCAGGGCCACCACGTGGTGGGGTCACCCCACACCTGGACCAGGACGCAAGAGCAGGAGCCTCCCTAACAGGGGCCTCCCGGAGGAGGCCCTGCTTGTGGGGAGTCCAGTCTGGTTCAAGGTCGGGCTCTGCCTCCTGTCGCCCAGGTACAACGGGTCCTGGGAGACAGGTGGCATGGGGGAATGAGACGCAGCAGGAGACCCCGGCTGGTCCGACTAGAGTCCACTTTTGAACCACTCTTCAGGGAAGGTGCGGGGAGGACCCGTGGTGCCAGGAATTTGATCAGACAGTGGTGCGAATCACCTCTCCACTCCCTCGTCTCCCCGGTATTAGAATTGGGGACCAGAGAGGGCCATGTGCCTTTTGCCCAAAGCCACACAGCCGGCCTGGAACTGAGGCCTCTCCTGACAAGTCACACTCAGGCCCACGGGCCTGGGAGGTGCTGGCCCTGCTCCCCTTCTGCCACCTTCTCCCCACCCTCGGACCCTCAGCTCAGCCTGCCTGGGAGCCCCCTGGCCCTGGCCGGAAGCCAGCATCCAGGACCTCCGAAGCCAGAAATCAGAAACGTTTTTGTGGGCCATTTCCTGGGCCCCTTGGCAAGGTGAAATAAACTAGCCCAGAGAAGGACCTGCTTTCAAGCAGCTTTGTCGAGGATCTTCTGGTCCCCGAGTGGAAAGGCACCGCATAGCCAGACCAGGCCCTGGGCAGAGTGGATGTCAACTCCGCCCCTGCCGGGGTGCCTGTGGCTTTAAGGGGCGAAGCGCAAACTGTGATGCTAATAAGCCCGGCTCCCCAGCTCGAAAATGGGCCAGGATGTTGAGAGTTCCAGAGTCTGAGCCTCGGGGTGATGGGAGGAGAGCGGGGGACTATCCGTGGGTATTACCCCAAACTTCAGGCACACTGTGTCAGATAATCAAGCTCCACCCTCGTCGACCCCCCACTGACCAAAACATGTGCGGAGTCCTTGCCAGCGTGGATCCTCTTCCACTGGGATGCCAGGGCCACGCGCCTGAGCTCCTCTGCTGCAGCTCCCTCCCCGGCCACCCGGCCACCCGAGAAGGCTCAGCTGTCCCTCTGGGGGGCGGGCGGGCGGGAGGAGAGCAGAGGGTGTGAAGTGCCCCGGAGATGAATGGCCAGTGCTGGGGAGCTTAGTCACCCGGCTTCTCAGCTGTTCCCCTGCTAAAGTTCCGAGTCCCAGGCAACGGGGTAAACAGCCCCGACATAGTGGAAGAGGACAAATGCTCCGTTTCTCACCTCCCCCGGGCAGCAGCGAGGCGCGCTCCGAGCACTGCCCCGACTCCCGCCGGTAGTCAGCTCAGCGCTTCCGCCTCCGCCGCGGCCCACCGGAGCGTCCACTCTGGGAACTCTCCTGCTGCCCAGGGTCTCAGTGGGGATGGCTGGTGGGCAGCTCACACGGCTGCCGTGGCTGAGCCGACAGCCCCTCCTTTCCTTTCTCTCTGCGGGGGTGGGTAGGGCAGGCAGTAGGGTCTTTCAGGATGTTCAGCTGGAAGACCTGAGAAATAGTTCCCTAATGAGGGGGCTGGGGGTGGGCAGGCAGGGTCAGAGGTCAGGCGGCACCTAGGGTCAGAGCAAGCCTGTGCACCCTCCAACGCTCCCTGGGGAGGGTCCAGCGCACAGCGAGGACCACACTTCCTTGGTCCTCCTTCCAGAGCACTCGTGGCCCCAGGTCAGATGCTGATTGGTCACAGGTCCAGGGTTTAATGTAGAGGGTTTTTGTTTTTTTCTTAAGGTTTTGTTTGGTCTTGTAATTGCAAATAAATACAGACTCACTATATAAAAGAATTCAAACAATACCCCAAAAGTAGAAGTCTCCATTCCCTGGTCCTGTTCTTTGACATAAACCTGTTTAGATGTTACGCACGAATCTAAATCTATGTTTAGATTTCCTATAAATGTGTAGTTGTGCCCTTTCTTAAAAGGAGATCACACCCAGCGGTTATTCCGTGCCGTGCTTTTCTCATATAAAAGTGTGTCGTGGACAGACTTTCTTCCTGGT
Organism: Tonatia bakeri; assembly: GCA_004024845.1. Lineage (NCBI taxonomy): Eukaryota > Metazoa > Chordata > Mammalia > Chiroptera > Phyllostomidae > Tonatia > Tonatia bakeri. Next base: position 111,496 of record PVIA01004541.1, read on the forward strand.
GCGTGTGCATTTCACTTGTGCCTTTTGACAAGCCATATGGAAGAGCTCAGCCCCGCCAGTGGATGGATTCACAGGATCCACAAACCCCTGGAACTTCATTCTGAAGTGTGTGCATGTGCACGTGTGTGTCTGTGGGTGGCACGTGTGGATGGACACACAGCTTTGATGGGGAAGGGCCCGAGTCCTTTATCAGATCTTCAGAGGCGTCTGTGATCCGATGAGCATGAAGGACTGTTCACTTGAGAACATCCAGCTCCAGCTCGGAGTTCTGGGGTCTCCTTTTGACTCCGCCGCAGACGCGGCAAGGTGTGGCCGTGGCCAAATATGGCCCTCGGCTCCCAAGCTCCTGCTCTGTGGACACAGTGTCCCCTCACAGGCTACTGTAAGATGTGAACAACCAACGATCTGGCAGGGGCTGAGTGTGCATTCCCTGTCAGTTCTCAAAACACCCTTATCGCAGGCGAGCCCCTCACTCTCCAGAGGAGGACATTGAAGGCCAGAAAGGGGAGCGGGCAGCTGGCTGGGCTGCACAGCCCGTGTTCCCGCCCCCCACCCCGCCCTGCTCCCTTCAGAAGGCCCTTTCAGCTTCTCTCCCGGAGCTGGCCCAGATTTCCAAAGCACCTTGTGTTTTGAAGAGTCTGCCTCAACCCCCTTTGGTTGGGTGGGTGGGGATGTTTTAAAACGCTGCGGGACCACTCTAGAGGACTCGTGGATCTCTTGAAAGTTAAAGCAGAGGTTCCCAGACTTTCTTGGTTCCCAGCTCTGAATGGCTCTTGTTTTTTCATGGCGCCCCAGGCCAAAACAAGTACGGAACAGTTCATCTATTAAGTCATTAGGTCAAATAGTGTCTTTATCCTAACAACTTAGTAGCCATTTGAATAACAATGCACGTGAGTCGGAAGCAAATTTCCTCTTCTGTTCTTAAACAACCATAATTACTAATGGGATGTCCTCCTTCTTGGGACCGCACAGCTTCTCAAGCTTTGAAATCAGACTGGACACCGTCATCACCTTCATTTCCCACTCCACATGATCTGTCCGAAGTGTTTATCACCACCACCTCCAAAATTCGAGCTTCATCAAGATACACCATCCAAAAGAATGTGGGGCGTCTAGCGTTGAAAGGGAACTATCTCGTGCGAGCCGTTCACACGGCGTCCCGCGGATGTACACCGCTGCTGTTACCCTCAAAAGCAAAAATATCCTGGCGCGCCCGTCTGAGTTCTCCGGGATGCCCTAAGGTGCTTCGGCTAACAATTTGGGAGCAGTTAAGGTTACAGACATCTGCTAATACAAGTCCCGTTGGTGAATTAGCTCCAACTCAGATTCAGAGCTGGAAACACTGACAAAGAGTCAAAGTTCACGCGAATTGATTAACAAAACCAGATACTCTTTACGTAACCAGAAGAGAGACATTTTCCACTGATAGGCGAAAGTCCCAAAACCCCACATCGCAGAGCTCCTGTTTGCCAAGTCAGCAGGTCTCCAAAGAAAACTGCCAGGTCCTGACTAATTTCTTCCAGGCTGGTTTTGCTACCACTGGCGCCCCCTGGTGGTACCTCTTAAGGAGAACCTGAGAACCCTCCAGCAGCCAGGAAGGACAAGTCCGTTTAGAAGTCTAAGCGTTTAATAAGCTGCTCTTATTTGCGTCGGAGGGAGGAGGTGGGAAGCTAGCATTTCCAGAGCACCCGCCGGTTGCCAGGCCCGGTGCCGGTTATCACCCTGTCAAATCTTCACTCCGCCCAGGAGCAGATCCCACAGTGCCCACCTTTCACATATGGAAACACATGGCTTAGGAGAATCGATCTCCTTTTAGAAGTGGCTCCGCCAGGGTCTCCGCCCAGGATGTCGGCATCCAGGGTCTGTTTCTTCCTGCCGTTCCATACTGGTCGCTGCAAAGAGGAGTGGGTGTTCCCAGGCCTGCCATTCCGCGACAGGGGCGTCCTTGGCCACACCCCTCCCTAGCAGCCTGTCCTGTGCCCGGATGTTGGGGAAACAGCTGCGAACAGAATGAACAGCACTGCACCCTCCACATGGACATTTTGGTCCTCAAAGGAGAGAGACAGTCGGGAGAGAAGAGTGCTGAGGATTCTGAGGCATTGACAGGGCCAGAATCTTGGCAGCATCAACTCTGGCGCCAGACAAGTCAGGAACCCAGCTTCCAGCGAGTCGCTGTGGGTGTTGATGAACGAGATGTCCCATGTCCTAGAAATGCCCAGACATTTGCATTGAGGGAAAGAAAATTCTGTGTTTGGCAGATCTGAGGGCGGGCGGCATGCCAGGAGCCTAGATAGGATTGCAGGGTTTTGTGGTTTCGTACATGTCAGCCCTGCCGAACTTTAATCAAGTCCTGGGAGTTGCCCCCGTCCCCAGGTGTGCATGGTTTGGCCTCTGAGGGTCCTGTGGGCCACCAGGACCCTGCCTGGTCTCCGAATCTTTGCTGGAAACGCCAGCGGTGTCTGTGCGGGGATCCAGCCCCGGCCCCTCCCCCTGACTCACAGCCACCTCTGGGCCCCTCCAGGTGCGAGTCGACATGTTTCGGGCTGAGGAGCTGACGTCGTGTGCAGGGCTGGCTTCACCCAGAATCGTCCCTTTGTATGGCGCGGTGAAGGAGGGGCCTTGGGTCAACATCTTCATGGAACTGCTAGAAGGTAAGGAGCTAGGTCCCATGCTTTCTCCTTCAAAATCCAGAGCCAAGGGTTTCCCCGAGTCCTGCCCAGGTTAACCTGGGTCCCCGGTCGATCCATTTTTAACCTCTTGACTTTGTGACATTGGCAGGAAAGGCTTGCTTTTCCCCAACCTGCTTTTCCAAGGCCCTTCCTTGCCCTTGGCTTGGAGGCCTGGGAGAGCCCCGTGTAAAGCCTGGCCATTGGTCTCCTAGGTGGCTCGCTGGGCCAGCTCATAAAGCAGAAGGGCTGTCTGCCGGAGGACCGAGCCCTCTACTACCTGGGCCAGGCCCTGGAAGGGCTGGAGTACCTGCACACCCGCAGGATCCTGCACGGTGACGTCAAAGGTGAGGCCTTGTTCCCCAGCAGGCTGCCCCCTCTCCCGTCCTGCCTGATTTCCTGCCCGACCTACCCAGCCGTCTCCAGGGACAGGCTGAGAGGGGTGTGCCGGTGGGAAGTGTTCTCTTAGCCCTCAACCCGGCACTGCAGCTGCCCACAGGGGTGGGGCCCACAGGGAACTGCAGGTCGAGCTCCTACCCACCGGTGACCGCTGGGGGGCGGGGGCCGGGCAGCAGAGCTGAGTGGCAGCATCCCCGACAGTAAACTCTGCTCCTGACCCATCACTTTTGGAACTCCTGCCTGCTGCCTGCCTTGAGCCTGAACTGACACCCCCCCCCCATGACTAATGAAACTAATCAGAAGCAGCAGCTGCCTCGTAGGGTCAGCCAGAAAATTGCCTCACTGGAAGTCCAGGGCGGGCTGGGGCTGTGACTCACCTGTTCCTCCTCTTCCCTGGGCGGCCTGGCAGCTGACAACGTGCTCCTGTCCAGTGATGGGAGCCGAGCAGCCCTCTGTGACTTCGGCCATGCTGTGTGCCTTCGACCCGACGGCCTGGAGAATTCCTTGCTCACAGGTAAGCTCCCACCCCTCCCCACAACGATAGCCAATAACCTTAGTAAGCATTAGCCCCGTGTCTTCTCCTGTGCCTTCCACACCAGCAAGCAGAGATGCGAGCACCCTCTGTCCACCAGTACACGTCAGCCCACAGCCACCTGGGCTGTCCTGTGAGGCTTTGGTCATTAGGCTTCCATGCAGTCATGCGTGTCGACGGTTCATTTCTGGCGCTCCCCTCTCGCGGAAGAACGGAGAGGCTGCGCACCTCGCTCTGGGCCCCCACTCCTCTCCCAGGGGCTGCCGTGGCTCCATCCCTCGTGCCCAGCCTTTCTGGGGGAGCTGCGCGCCCAGCCTGTGACCTCAGCCCTCCACACCCCTGAGAGCTCCGTTTCTAGGGGCACAAAGGCCGGGCTCTATAGCTGGAGAAATACCTGTTTTTAACGTAGATTTTTCTGATTATCAAAATAACCCACGTCCATCGCAAGATATTTGGCAACTACTGAGTTAAGTGGTATGGAAGGGAAGGAAAAAAAGGAATTCTCGCCATTCCTCTTGCCCAGAGAGATAATCATGAATATTTCGGATAATTCCTTCCAGGTCTTTTGTTTTCTGTCCACAGTTAAGGCCATTGTAACCCAATCTTGCGCCCTGCTTTTCTCATGTGTAGCATTAGGCATAAAATGATTTCATTTTGGCGAAAGGAAAACCACCCTTTAGAAGTGGTTGTCTGTCAGGAAAGGGCTGTGACGGTCATTCCGAAGGTTCAAGTTGGGCATGGACACCTGCCCCCCACTTTAAAGTAACTTGTTTTTTTCTTGTTACAAAAATAACTTCTTTTCTAACGTGGTTGTGGAAAGTAGAGCCAAGCAAAAATAAAAACTACAGATCACCAGAAAACAACACCGTTTACATCTGGCATCAATCTTCTAGTCTTTTACGCACATAAGTTTCCTATTTTTTTTCCACTTACTAAAATTTCAGGAACATGGTCCTGTTAACTAGTCTTCTGCAACCTCACGTTGAATGTCCAGGCCCTCCTCCTTTTTAAACAGCACCACAAGGGTTCGGCCCCAAGGGCAGAGCCCCCACGCGGAGGCTGTGTTCTTGGTACCAGCCCCCAGCAGAGCCCCGACTCCGCTCGTCCCCGGCAGGTTCCACGTGGAGGCTCTGTCTCTGTTTAAAGCACTTGAACAGAGACAGGTTCAAGGCGTCTCAGGGGCGGACTGGGGTGGGTACTGTCCGAGCTCTCGCCTCTCAGAGGCCACTGGGGACTCTCCCGCTGCCCTCGCCCCCACAGGGGACTACATCCCCGGCACGGAGACGCACCTGGCCCCGGAGGTGGTGACGGGCCAGCCCTGCGGCGCCAAGGTGGACGTGTGGAGCAGCTGCTGCATGGCGCTGCACATGCTCAACGGCTGCCACCCCTGGACGCGCTACTTCCGGGGGCCGCTCTGCCTCAAGGTCAGTGGCGGCACCCGGGCCGAGCCGGCAGCAGATGGGAGCAGGGGGCAGGGAGAGGCCTTATCACGAATGTGGGATCCTGACTGAAATACGTGCCACCCAAGTCTGAGGGTCCAAGGGCAGATCCCGGCTGAGGGGTCTCCTAGAGTTTCTGGCGGGTCCGCACCTGGGCCACCTCTGCCTGCACCCTCACAGGCTGGGCCTGGAGGCCCTGGGCGTCCTGCTGCCTGGCCCGGGCCCGTCCTACCTCGCTCCCTTTCTCCCTCTTCTTGGAAAAGTCCCAGCCCTCTCTCCCCCAGGCCCCGCCAGTCCTTGTGACCACCGCAGCACAGCAGGGTGGGGACAACAGGGAGAGCAAGAAGAGAAAGCTGGGTGCCAGGAGTGAGGGAAGTGAGGGAGCCTCACAGGTTGCCTTTTGACCCCCAGATTGCCAGCGAGCCTCCGCCCGTGAGGGAGATCCCACCCTCCTGCGCCCCTCTCACCGCCCAGGCCCTGGAGGAGGGGCTGAAGAAGGAGCCGGTCCACCGAGCGTCTGCGGTGGAGCTGTGGCGGAAGGTCAGCCTGGCGCTGCAGCACGGTGAGAACCCCGCGCTGGCCGGAGGGGCCGGAGAGCCTGTGGAGTAGCGCAGTGGTCAGGGTCAAGGTGTCAACCTATCCGAGCCTCGGTTCCCCATGTAGAACACAGCAATGACTCAGCTTCAGGCTTGTCGGCAGGACCGAGGTGAAGAGAATGAAAGTGCATCGTACTGTGCAGAGGCAGTGTGCCCAAGAGACAGGGGACCAGGGTCACACCGAAAGGGGCTCCCACTCATTAGGGATCAGAGAAAGTTCAGCAAAGCCAGCTATCACTCTCCGGCCATTTGAGTGGGGGAAACCCGAAAGTTGGCAGCACCAAGTGTTGGGGGTGCGGGACAGTAGCCCCTGGCTCTGCTGAGGGCACCCTGCCACAGCCTGGGCCCCAACTCTCGGGCAGACACCTGACGGCCTGGGAGCCACACTCGACTCAGGGGTACGCGCCGCAGGAATTCCCACCAGATCCCCAAGGGGGTACGCGGAGGACACACACTACACTGCCGTTTGCGGGAGAAGAGCGGGGACGGTGGGCGTCCCTCCCTCCCTGGAGGAGTGGAAAGGCCAGAGGTGGGGGTGCCCCACAGAGAACCATGCAGCAGTTAAAGCAGCTCCACGTTCACAGAGCAGCCTGGCCGGCTAAAGCCACAGGGCTGGGAGAACAGAGGGCCGACAGAGCAAGGCCTACACCACAATGCCTTCTTTCTCAATTAAAAAGATAGACAAGTAAAAATGACAAACACTTTGCAAGAACAAGATCAAACCCAGAATGACACATTGAACGTAATGGAGTGTTAGCTGGCAGGTAGGAGGGGACAGACAGTGCTTGTGAGAATGGAGAGAGAGGACTGCTACCCCCGACCCCAAACATAAACACAAGTTATAAGGATGGGCTGGGGGGCTGTCTGCCCACCCCCTCCCGAGAGATGGGCCCTCCGGAGCCTGACTGGAGACGGGGCAGCGAGAGACACGGAGGGCCAGGGAGGCCGGTTCAGCTGGGAGCCCTGAGTTGGTGTTAACTGCGGAATGGTTTTTAAATCTTCCCTTGACCTTGGATAGTAATAAAGTCCTTCTCTGGAGCCAATTCTGTCATTTTTCAACCTGCCTCTGTTACCTAGGAGGAAAGTGGAACAGAAACCGGGAACACTGTCCTGCTCCCTGTAGAGGAGGCAGGGAACAGGCCTCCTCCCGAAGTGTGTCCCTCAGCGAGGCGAGAGCCCCCCTCCCAGCTCGGGAAGGGCTCCCTGGTTCGGCCGAGTCTGCGCAGCCCACCCACCTCACCACACTGCTCTCTGTTTTCCAGTGGGGGGTCTGAAGAGCCCCTGGAAGGGGGACCACAGGGAGCCCGGACGTCCACCGTCGCACCACGCCCACCCGCCACCAAGCCCAGCCCGCTCTCACCAGGTCCTTCCAGCCCAGCCCAGGGAGCTGCCCCCAGATGCCTGGGGGCCCCAGCCAGCCGAGGACACAGCAGGCGGGGCCCCCAAGCTCCAACCTCCTCTACCTCCAGACCCCCCTGAGAGAAACAAGTGTCCAAGCCTGACCTGGGGCAAGGAGGAGTCTGGGATGTGGGAACCCTTGCCTCTGTCCTCCCTGGACCCAGCCCCCACCAAAAACCCCAGCTTGCCGGAACGGAGGGCGACCTTCCCAGAGCAGGAGCTGCAGCAGCTGGAAATAGGTGTGGGCGCTGCGGCCTCGGGGTCCCCGGGTCTGCGGGCCCCACCACGACCTGGGCTTCCTCCGCGTCCCAGCCAGCCTGGGTTCCCTCCCAGCTCCTTCCCTGGGGATCCGCACCCACCGCCTGCGCAGGAAGAGCCCTGACAACACAGCCAGACCCTCCCCGTTTCTCACGGCATCTTCTGCTTTTTTCTGCAGAATTATTTCTGAACAGCCTGTCCCAGCCATTCTCTCTGGAAGAACAGGAGCAGATCCTCTCATGCCTCAGCGTGGACAGTCTCTCCCTATCAGATGACAGTGAAAAGGTGAGTCAGCCGTGGACCGGGCACTGGGGCACAGAGCGGGTGGCTTCATGTCCAGCTGGTGAGAGGGCTGTGTGCACGTACTGGGTGAAGACGGGGAGGGGATGGCGTCACCCCCTCCTCCTGGGAGGGGTCCTCACTGGGGCAGGGAGTTTGGGTTTCTCGGAGCGAGACAGTCCGTCTCCAGCACACCTGGGACCGAAGGAATGGTGTGGCTACTGGGGATGGTGGGGAAGGACACTTGGGTCTCAGTCCCCACAGAAACACTCCTTACCCTTTCTGGTTCCGGGGGCCCCTCCTGACCTCAGTTCCCTGCTTAGCCCGAAAAGTACCCAGCAGAGCCCTGCACCAGCCTAGGACCAGAGCAGTCCCTCCCCGCAGGGGTGAACCCAGGGTCCCCCTGCCCCACAGCAGACCAAGGCCAGAGCCCAGGGCCTGAATCTGGCCACCTCTGTTGTTCCAGAACCCGTCGAAGGCCTCTCAGAGCTCACGAGACACCCTGAGCTCCGGCGTGCACTCCTGGAACAGCCAGCCCGAAGCCCGCAGCTCCAGCTGGAACATGGTGCTGGCCCGGGGCCGGCCCACCGACACCCCGAGCTATTTCAATGGTACGGTCCGACCCCCACCTGCTCGGCAGCCCCCAGCAGCTGGTCCCCCAGGGACTGGGGAGTCTGAGGGATTTCCGTCTCCCTCTGTCTGGCACGTGGGGAGGGGAGGGGAAAGCATCTGGAAGCCAGAATTTGAAGAACCTGGCCATTGAGTCATTTAGAGCAAAGGGCCTGATGGCCCTTTCCTGGTGGGAGGAGGGACCTCGGCCCCCGAGGGCTGCCAGTGGTGTCCAAGGTCAGGAGTCAAGAGCCTTGGCCTACAGTCAAGAAACTGAGCAATGAGCGTCTTCTGAAGGGACAAGCATTTAAATCAGGAAGTCAGCCGCAAGTTTGCTGGGATCCTTCTCTGGGATTTGAAGTCAGAAGTGGAGAAAGAACACACATACATAGAACTTAGTTTTCAAGCTTGGTTGCATAAGTTCTGTTGTGATTTCGAGAGAACAGGGTTTCATCAGCTCACAGCTCCGCGGCCCTCCCCAGGGCCGGCGTGACTCACGGCCTCGCCCGCGCCAGCAGGCCAGCGGCCACACCTGTGCCACCGGCCCCACTCAGCCAGGAGACATCACCCTCTAAGTTGCCTGCGGTCTAATTTAAGAATCTTTTTCTCCCGTTCCTTTCTGCTGTGTGTGCACCCTGGGGTGCTACTTCCCCATAGAAGCTAACCTTAGCACTCTGCTGTGGGCAGGCCACATTCTGGGGTGGACAGGAAGTGGCTGGAAGAGCCAGCAGGCATGTCACCTCAGGGCCTCATCGTCTGTGCAGCCTCCGCACCACCAGCCGCTTCCCTCTGCTCGGGGCTCCCTGGAGAGCCGGCGGCCGCTCTCCTGACCATCACCGCGCTTGCCTCCCAGGTGTGAAAGTCCAAATACAGTCTCTCAATGGCGAGCACCTGCACATCCGGGAGTTCCACCGGGTCAAGGTGGGAGACATCGCGACCGGCATCAGCAGCCAGGTAAGGGGCAGGTACCCGCTCGGGGGCAGGGTCCCAGAAGCCAGGGCACCTGGCCCAGCCCTCCTAGAAGGTTTCTGAAGTAGAAATGGCCTTGTAGACACTAGTTGGCCTTGGGTGTCCCTCGGGGCTCAGAGCAAGGCTGGCAGTGGTAACTGAGGGGTTCTCAGGACCCCTGCTTGGACCAGGTGAAAGGCAGAGAATGCCCCCAGGGCTGCCTGCTTGGTGGAGGGAGGCATCTTCCAGTGCTGGGTGAGGCCGGCAGTTTTGTACTTCCGGATAGCTTCTCTGTACTTCCAATGGGCTCCAGGCCATCGTCTCAGGCTCACTGCTTTGCTCTGCCCCAGATCCCAGCTGCAGCCTTCAGCTTGGTGACCAAGGATGGGCAGCCTGTACGCTATGACATGGAGGTGCCAGACTCGGGCATCGACCTGCAGTGCACCCTGGCCCCAGATGGCAGCTTCGCCTGGAGTTGGAGGGTCAAGCACGGCCAGCTGGAGAACAGACCCTAACCCAGTCCTGCGCCACCAGCTCCACTCAGCCAGCAGCGGCCGCCCTTGGTGCCCAATGCTGCCACCGAGACGCAGGCTGGGGCTGCTCCCAGGGACCTGGGCAGTGGGACCGGGGACAAAGTGGGCACCAGCAAAACGCCTCCCGGGATTCCCCACCCATGTCCTGCCTGACCCACCAGGAGAACACCCATGCCTGTGTGAGCAGGAAGCGGAGTAGGAAGGCAGGAGGCCTCTTCCCACAGGGAACAGAGAGGGTCTTCTCCGCCCTGGTCCAAAGAGCCTAGCCTGACCCCTTTGCGTCTGTGACCACTTAGTGGCAGTCAGGGGAGAGCAGGTTCCGGCTCGGGCCGGGGAGGGGCGGGCAAGCCCCTAGGCCCCCAGGCAGGTGTGAGCATGTCGGAGTCGAAAGACCTGCACCCCAGGTCCGAACAGGCCCAGGCAACGGGTGTGCCCCCCCTTCCTGGCCTTGCCTGGCTGTCCACCCCTCTTAGACCCAGGAACTGTCAGACAGTCAGGGAGGTGGGAACGCCTGACCCTGGGATGTCTCCCTGGGAGCAGACGCCACACATGTCGTGGCATTGCGACACGGGTCCTGCGCTAGACTCAGCATCAGCGAGAGACCAAAGCCGGCGTTTAAGTGACACGGTCCTCAGTCCCCAAGGACATGCCCTTGGCTCTCTGGCATTCAGTCCCCCATCTGTGAAAGTGAGGGGTGAGTAGTGTGAGACCTCCTGACAGGAGGTGTCTGCAGACAGGGCAGACCCACGGGAAAGAGAGAAGCAGTTGTGGGCGCTGCTGCTACCCGCGCCACGGTCTTCCGCGTCTTGCACGCCAACTTCCTAGGCCACAGTTCGGGCATCAGGCCCTCGCTGACCCCACGCCGCCCCTGGTCACAGGGGCGCTGCCCTCTGCACTTTGCACTCTGATGACCTCAAAGCACTTTCTTGGCCGCCCTCCCAAAGGGCAGGTCTGTGGTTCTGCGTGAGCACAGACAGACTAGGAGATGGGGTGCAAGGGACTCAAGTCTTGACCCGTCTCCACTCATATGACCCTTCCAAACATACCAGGCTCTTTGAGAGGAAGCCCCCCCCCGCCTCCATTCCTCTCTATTGCCCCAATCCAGCCTTTTATCTGGGGGAGGGGGAAGCAGATTGAGACTCATGTAGCATTAATCAACTGTGAATCGTTGGAAGCTAAGGGGTCTGCGAGATCCCTCCTTGGGAAGAGCTTGTCTCCATGACTTGCCAAGGTGCCTTCTGTCCAGCTGTCTCCGTGGAGCCGTGCTGCTCCCCAGTGAGAGGCGCTGGCCCCCAGCAGCCCAGGAAGCATTGCAGCCCTGCCCCTGTGGGGTTGGAGTTGCAGAGACCTCTATGAGCAATAAAGTTCGGGTAACAACACGTGTCTGGGCCACGGCTGCCTCCACTCTCGTCCGCCTGCTGGCTGAGTCTCCAATCCCAGCAGCTGCTTCCCTTGGCCTTCACACTGGGACCTTGTCAGATCTGTCCCTTGTTGGGGGCACTGGCAGTTTTCAACCCTTGACTGGGGCTGCTTTTCCCACACCCAGTGGGTATGTCCAGTCCCACCTCTGAGCTATCCACTCAGACCAGTTGGGCAAGATGCCCCACCTGGCGGCAACAGGGACGACCCTGCCCAACACTGCCAGGCCGAGTCGGGGAACACGACAATGACGGAGAGAAGGCCTGGGCACTGACCAGGCCTGGACAGTGGGGCCCATGCATGTACAGAAAGGGCTGCCCCACCCACCGCCAGATCCCTGAGGCCAGGCTTCCCAGGGACTGACCAGGGAGGAGCAGGCCTAGACTCCCAGCCCTTCCAGCCCCTTCCTGAATGCCTGCATTTGGTCAGAAATGGCTTCTCAGGGTGGGTACCTTGGTCACCCGACACAGGCCTGAGTAGGGGGTGCCTGTCTCATCTGGCTCCACCCCCTGAAGCCATACACAAGTGTGTGTGCGTGGGCGCGCGCGCGCACGGGGACCTGCACGCACACCTTGGGGTAAATGCCGGAGATTCAGTGGGTTCTTTGAGGGGTCCCGGGTACACGGAAAGGGCAGCGGCCTTGTGCCAGTGCTCCCAAAGCAGGTTCAAGGACCCGCCCAGAAGAGCCCAGGCTTCGCCCCGCCGCGGTCCCCACCGGCCCGCGCCTGCTGCGGAGGAGCGAGAGCCGCCCGAGGTCTCCAGAGAGGAGCTCCAGCTGCTAAGCCAGGTGGGGCCGCCCTGCCCGGAGGTTGCCCCCCAGAGGCCGCTGCCACCCAAGCGCCGGAAATCCTAAGCTCTGTGCCCAGCCGGCGGGACTTGCTGTAAAGACGTCACAGAGGCGGCGACATCACAGACGCGGGCGCCCCCGCATCTCCACCGCCCCTCACTGTCCCCAACCAAAGGGCACAACTGGAGGCAGAGGGGCACCAGCCACCACCCCTCTCCACACCTCCCGGACAGAGCCGCCTCGGTCAGCATGGGGGTGACAGGTGGGAGCGGGCGGGCGCGCGGCGGGGAGGGGCGCGGAGGGACGGCTGGGGCAGGGACCACAGGAGGAAAAGGTGAAAGTGAGGGGGCGGGGCGCGGAGGGGGCGGGGATTCGGCCTCGGGCCCCTGCCCCTTAAGCCCCAGGCGCCTGAGGAAGGGTGACTCCAGCGAAAGCACTCGCCATCCCTGCAGGGGCGGCGGCTGCCCTAACTCCCACGCCGAGCCTCGGCCCTCCACCGTGCACAAGCTTGCGTGTGAACGGGCACGGATGCACACCTCGGGATTAAGGCTGTAGATACAGAGGGTTCTTGCCCAGGGGTTCCTGGCACACCTAAAGACCAGTGGCCTTGTGCCCGGGAAACGACTCCGGAATTATCCAAACTTCAGATAACAGCTAAAATCACGTCCATTTGTCCCTGGCTGACACTTGGAAATTTTGCAGAAAGCAAGAAGCGACCCACACCAACGTATGTCTGCTGAGCACCCCCTCTGTGCTTTGCACTCTCTGCACCAAGTAACGAAGACGTTTGCCCCTCAGGGCCCTGGGTCCCCCCAGTTTCTAATCATGGGTGCTCAGAACCCTGCTGAAACTAGGACCTTCTCTCCCCAGAAGACACACATAGGCCAGCATTTATAAAAACGTGCGAAAAACTACTAACCAGAGAGCAACTGATCCTTTTCCCAAAATTTTTGGGATGACAAACATATACGACATTTACTGCACCTCATTCAGGGCTTATTCCCATGCCGGCCAGGCCGTGGGTCAGAGGAGCTGACTCAGAGTTAAATGTAGGTCAGCAAAAGCGCCTGCCCCCGGGCCCAGCTCCAGCGCCTGGGCCGAAGGAGAACCAGGAAGAGGCGTCGCTGCAGCTTCCCCCCCCCCCCGCAGCTCCTGGCCCTTCCCAGTACCCACGACACTGACGCCAAGGCCACGGCCACCGCGAGACACGCAAGGTATAGTCAGGGTTGAACCCCAGCTGAGCAGGAAACTCACGTTCTTGAGACCTCCCGGCCACTCGGCCTGAAGACAGGAGAGGCGTGTCAGCCCCGAGCACAAGCACAGAGTGTGTGTCCGACTTGCACCATCCCCTGACCAGCAGTGACCAAGCCCAGGCGGGCGTTTTGCAAGTGTGGCAAAGTTAAAAAAGTCACCATGATGAAAGGTAAAAACACCAGGAAGAGGAAAGGTGTTCCACTTATTTTAATTTTGGATAAAAACTCTGCACAAAAGTGTCCCAGGGCAATAAACGAGAAACAGTTGTTTGGTGGAGTGTTCAGGCCGTTGGCAAGGGAAGAGCAGCTGACGTCACCCGGAGACAAACCGCTTCGATAAATCTAAGTGTCATGAACGTGGGTGAAGAAACAGAGGAAGGCGAAAAGGAAGGGCAAGGCACTGCTCTTGGCAGCCGCAGTCAGGCCACAGCTGTCCAGCAGGCCAGGCCTGAAGAACAAAAAAAAAAAAAAAAGGAAGCCCAGTTCCAGAGGTCTCTCGAGACACCCAAGGATACAGAAACCACTATAAGGACCAGCTGTGTGCAAAGCACTCGGCACTGAGTGCCCTCAGGGAGCAAGACCTGGGTCTGCGTTGACTTTGGAGGTGGGAGGTGCAGAGAGCTGCAGTGGGGGTGCAGAAGGGCTTGTGCACAAGGTCAGCATCAGCCGGAGGGAGATCCGAAGTGAGGTGGGGCCACAGGTGACCCAGGTTTCTCATCTGGGTGATGAGAGGATGGGTGAATCAGAAGGAAGGGGAGATAAAGAGATGAGAGATTGCAAAGGAAGACGGGCCGGGCATGCAGAACCGCACTGGCCCCGCCATGGTCTGGGCACACGGGGTGAACTTGACCACAGGGTCTGGCAAGGCGGGGGGTGGGGGGAGGCAATCATTTCTACGCACAGACTTGTGCTGAGCATCACCTGTGCCAGACTCTGTGAGGGGTCAGAGGTGCAAGGTGAGCGACACACCTCTAACTGAGGGTGAGCAAGAGGCCAAGCACTCAGATGGAGGTCTGCAGGGGCCAGGGTGCAGGCCATGGTCACTGGAAGAGCAGCCCCTAGCCCAGGGCCATGAGGTGGAGTCCAGAAGGGCTCTGGGAAGAGGTGAGTCCTGAGCACCTGCAGGTCAGGAAACAAGGGAACTCCAGAGAGAGGAGACCCGCTCAGCTGGGGCTCTGGCAAGGGAGCCTCTCTCCCCCCTCCCTCCTCCCTCTCTGCACCCCCTTTCCCTTCCTCTCTCTCTCTCTAAAAGCAATGAAAAAATGTCTTCAGGGAAGGATAAAACAAAAAAAATAGTTTAAATGGGCAATTTTATGTTATGTATATTTGCCATAGTAAAAGAAATAGATAGGCTGAATAGCCCTGTATCTATTTTTGAAAGTTGAACTTGTAATGAATCTTCTCCAAGGAAAGTCCAGCACTGGTTCACAAGCTTCACTCGTGAATTCTACCAAACAAAGGGAAAAAGGACACCAATTTTACACAAACGCAGAAAACTGAAGAGGGAATACTTCCCCACTCATTCCATGAGACCCTCGTTACTCCAATATCACAAATCCCGACAAAGACATTACAAGGAAAGAAAATCACGCAGGAGAATACCTCATGAACGTGTATGAGAAAATTCTAAAAAGAAGTTAGCAAATCAAATTCAACAGTGTATAAAAAGACCTAATAAGGTTTACTCCAGGAACATAAGACTGATTTAATATTTTTTAAAAATCTATTTTACCACAAAAAGAATTATGAACAGAATAACGTGAAAGTACTCATGTGTTAACATATAACACACATGACCTGCAATGTTAACAGAATATAAAATTAAAACCACATGATCATCTGAGTAATGTAGAAAATCATCAAACAATCCAACATCCCTCCTAATTAAAAACTAAATAAACTACGAAGGAAAGATTGTCAGCCCAATAAAAGTCACCTGTGAGAACAACTACCATTGTTCTCGACGGTTAACACAAGACGCCCACCCTCTGCTCCACTCCGCATTGCGCTGGAGACTGTTCAATAAGGCAAGAAAAGGAAATGAGGAGACATCCAGATTGGAAAGGAAGAAGACGGTCTGGAGTCACACACATTACTGTTCATGTAGAAAACCTTCTGGAATCTATAAAAAATAAATAAAACTAGAACTAACAGGATTTTAGGACAGTTGTGAGATACAAGGTCAATACATTTCTGCAGGCTCGCAGCCAGCCACCGGAAATCGAAATCATTTCGCGGACCGCAGAATGTCACGGAAGCCCCAAGTTTCACCAACCTCGGGCTTTCGTCTCCAATCCCTGGTGCTGCTAGGAGGCCCACACCATAATTAGTTCCCCTGTCCACACCCAGTCGCTGTGTTGATTATGGGAGGGGTAAGGCTGCGGATGTTGACCCCATTGCCAAGGAAACTCTGTAAACAAGCAAGGAAGGCTGGAGGTTGGTCAGAAGCCCGGGAAGGAGCGGCACTTGGTGGATTTGGAGGAGAAGAGTCAGGAGGGGAGAAAGCCAAGAGAGCGTGGTCGGCTCAGGGATCGAGGCGGCGGTTGCCCTTCCGTGGTGGCGTGCAGACTCCTAGCCCAGCACCCAGCCGGTCCAGGATCCCAAGGCCCAGGCTGAACACGGGGGCACCCAATCCCGGCCCTAGGACCAGCCACGCAAGGGTCCTCCTCAGCTTCTACATCTCCAGGAAGAGGCCACAACACATTCCGGTCCTCCTGATATTATCCTGGGAGCAATTCTTCTCAGCTGGAGCCAAGATTGTCACTTCCTGCCACACTCTAGGCTCTCAGGGACACAGCTTGCTCGTTGCCATGATGACCTCACTATTGACCTCTATCCAGTCCCCTGGGAAGCAAAGATGGGACAGCCCGGTGCCTCCCACCACTGGAG
>PVIA01004541.1:132500-136080 GCA_004024845.1 Tonatia bakeri
CGGACTATCCTTCTCCTGTGGTTTGTGCATTTGCACATTTGGGAGAAAGGAACCCCTTCCTCCCAGGGCAGCTGTAGTAAGACAGGCTACAGCCCACCTGGGGCTGAACCCCACCCTCCCACACCAGGACTCGGGCTGGCCGCTTTCTCTCCCTGGGCCTCCGCCTCCTGCCTTAGCTTCCAGAGTGGCGGTGTACATTCGGATGCCATAAGAAAGTCAGAAACTCAAAAGAGTAAAGCAGCAGGTTGCCCAGCAGAGAGGTGAGGGGGAGAGGGCACCACTGCCAAAAGATGTTAAAATCCACTGCAGAGCCATCCTGGGCGCTCCAGGCCTGGGGAGCTGGACCGGCCTTCGAGCCTGTGGCTCTGCCTTTCAGGTAGCAGAGGGCAGAAGACCAAGAGACCCCTGGAGGCACAGAGAATGCACAGGTGACTAGGGCTAGGGGAGGGCCCACTACTACTACAAGCTACTGTCCCCTGAACCCCCTGGAGAGAGGACTGTGGGTGCACACGGCTGATGTGGGGGGTCCTGGGAGGAAGCCTCGTCCTGGGTCCCCTGGAATCTTAGCAATCTAGTGGGGAGTGTCTTCTCCCCGCCTCCAAGGCCTCCACAGAAGCCTCAAAAACTGCTCACACAAGACCCAGGAGAGGGGCAGGCCGGCAGGACACAGAACGGGAGGCTACAGCAGCACACGGCCCCGCTGACCCAGAGAGAGCCAGCAGCTGCCGTGGCCATGGGGACCGAGCAGGCCTCACGGAAATCCAAGGAGTTCAAAGACCTGGCCTCGACCCATTGGGTAGGGCCAGGCTCACATGCTGGGTCTCAGAGGTGAGGACAGGGGCTGGAGGCCAGGCGTGGGGTGCTAGGTTTGGGGAAAGGCCTGCCTGGCCCTGGCACCTCCCTGCAGCAGGTGCGAAGGCCTTTCCAACCACTTTCTCAGAGGCAGCTTTGCCGCCAAGAACCTGCCACCACTGACACCCCAGCAGCTGTCAGGTGAGGGCCCCAGGGCTGGGAGCAGGGAGAAAAATCTAGGGTGCTCAGAGTAGACCTATGAGGGGTTGCCTTCCCAGAGGCTGGGATCACTGAGGAAAACAGCAGTTGTGTTGTAACCTTCCTTCCGTGCACGCCTAATTTGCTTGTCTCTACAACCCCAGGGTTCACGTGTGTGCGTGTGTGGTGTGGCGTGAGGACGAGGGGAGGGACGGATTGGTGAACAGGAAGGTATTTGGATGGTAGGTGGATGGATGAATGGATGGATGAACAGGATGGAAGAAGGAAGGGAAAAGGAATATTGGGAGAAATGATGGAAAAAAAGGAACCTGAGTCCCCAACACCCCTTGGGTCTGGGGCTGTGGAAGCTGGGATAGAAGAAACCCTTTGACATTTGGGGACCCCAGTGCTCCCCAAAGATCACACCTTGACATTGGTAGAGGTCCCGCAAAGCAGAATCACTTTATTCATCGATAATTTTCTGTCCACTGGCTGGCGTGGCTCAGTGGACTGAGTACCAACCTGCAAAGTGAAAGGTCGCTGGTTCAATTCCCAGTCTAGACACATGCCAGGTTGTGGACCAGGTTCCTGGTTGGGGGTGTGTGAGAGGCAGCCAGTTGATGTATCCCTCACACACCCATGTTTCTCTCCCTCTCTTTCTCCCCCATTTCCTTTAAATAAATAAAATTTTTAAATAGTAATCATCTGTGCCGCTCCGTGCCAGGTGCCAGCAGGGCTCCTGCAGCCTCAAAGCATTTTTGCTCTGCAACCAGACTCATAGACTGCCAGAGCCCAAAGCCCAGAACAGCCCCTGCTGGTGGTGTGACCTTGGACATGAATTTTGAATGATTTTCGTACAAACATGTCCAAACGTGAGTTTGGGGCAAGAAAACTGAATGGGCACTAAGCCGTCAACTCAGCAGCCACAGTGGTTCTTTATATTAGAAGCGATCATGCCCAGGGGGTTGGAATGACCCAGGTCCTCGGTCCGCTCTGAGCTGGGGGGACAGATCTCAGGGTTCTTAGGTGTGCGGCTCACCTTGTCGCTGCCCCTCTCCCTGCCTGCAGCGTTCCAGGACATCTTCCAGCTGTTCAGCTCCAGCCGCACTGGCGCTGTGGGTGTGCCCAGCCTGAGAGCCGCCCTGCACGCCGCAGGCATCCACCTGAGCCCCCGGGAGATGCGCGAGGCCCTGCGGCAGGCAGACTTGGATGGTGGGTCCCCCATCCTCCGCCCTCTCTTCCTCTCCCATCTCTAGCCCTCAAGAACGCCTCCCTTGCCCACAGAATCCCTAGCCTGGTCCTCTTTTAAAGTCTCCTCTTCCAGGAAGCTTGCCCTGATCAACGTGACTACCCCATAACCTCTAGACACTTCTGCTGTGTTAATCCTCATTCTGACCTGGGACTTCCCCCCTAGCAAGGGCTGTTTCTCTGAGGTCACCGTGGCCTCTCCTTTTCCTGCCAGGGTTGACACTTGGCTTCACTAATGGCTGGAACTTCCCGCCAGTCACTGACGCTTAGACAGGGTAAGCCTGCAGCAGGGGCAGGCACCCACAGCACCCCCTCCTCTCTCTTCCCAGGTGATGGAACTGTAGGCTTCGAAGACTTCCTGGGTGTCTTCACCAATAGCCACCGCCTCGCTCAGTACTTGGGTGAATGGTGGGGCTGGTGGTGCAGGATGGGCCTGGCCCCAGGGAGGCTCCTCCTTACCCTCCCCCATGTTCTCTGACACCAGGCCAAGTGAAAGACATCCAAGTCTGGGACCCCCAAGGCCTGCAGACCCTCTTCTTAGAGACGCTGTGCAAGCTGACGAGGCAGGGCTTCGTGCCCTACAAGTCAGTGCGGGAGGTGATGAGGTGGGCACACATGTATCCAGCTTCAGGGCCCAGGATCGTGGGAAGCACCCTCTGCCCCATGTGGGGGTTCCCTGATGTTCCTGCCCCAGAGAGGGGAGCCCTGAATTCTGGGTCAGTGTCCTGGGCCCCAACAAACCCCAGGCCACACACAAGTGGCATCCTGCCCTGCTTTGGTTCCCCACCTGTGAGATGGGGCTGCGGGGGATGCGGGAGAGGGGGGGTGGAGGTGGTGTCCGAGGCGGCTGCTCCACACTTTTCCCCTTCTAGCTATTACTCCAAGAAGCAGCAGGCTCTACCGCTGACCATAGGCTGCAGGGGCAGGTCGATGGACCAAGGCTGCACAGAGCGCAGTCCCCGAGGCCTCAACTTCTATTGCCAGGCTGAGCGGATCAGCGGCCTTTCTCACGCCCAGCTGGCGAGCCTGCTGCACGGACTGCACAAAGCGGGTGGGGCTGGGGGCACCCGCGGGAGTGGGGACTCTCACTCAGGCCCCATTCTTAGGACTGGCCCCTCCTTTCTCGCTTACTGGCTTCCCCACCCCAGGTTCCTACAGCCCCTACTCTCAGATACCTAAGTTGGCTCCGAGCTCCGCAGTCCGATTTCCCAAGTCCTACATCTCCAGCCACCCCTGGCCCAGAACTAACCAGAGGCAGCGCAACCCAGGTGGAAGCACTCGGCGGCGGCGGGGGCGGGGGGGGGGGGGGGGGGGGGGGGGGGGGGGGGGGGGGCGGGGGCGA